>JBBMFX010176276.1:0-21482 GCA_037832545.1 Rhabdalestes septentrionalis | reverse complement strand
AACTGAGTCAGAAAATCTGTGAGGTCTGGAAAGAATGAGGGGTCAGGTTTCGGCGAGCGATAAATAACAGCAGTTATAAGTGGAGATGGACCAGACAGTTTGAAGGCAGTATATTCAAATAAGTGAAAATTTGAGAGAGAGAGAGGGGTTAATTTAATGTCTTTTTTAAAAATAACAGCTGTGTCGCCGCTGCGCCCTTTAGAACGGGGGTTTTCAACAAAAGTGAATCCAGGGGGTGTGGTCTGATTGAGGGAGAAATAGTCCATAGGTTTATGCCGGGTTTCAGTCAAACAGAGAAAATCCAGTCTATAATGTGCTCATTTAAAGCACATGGTTTTCCATTGCTGAACTGCTGGGTGGTGGGAGTTCCAAGGATGAGGAGGAGGACCAGGGTTTCTGGATTAGCAGGTGGACTGATGAGTCCAACATTTTGGATTGGAGCATGTTGTGGACCTCCTCCTTTTTCCCCTTGGTCCAACCGCACAGGAGCTCCCCCAGCTCATGTCTGACTCGCCACATGCGGCGAGCTCCCGGCAGGGCCGGCAAGCTTTATTTGTGTCCAACTCTGGTCTGAAGACCCTTTACACGCTAGCACTTGGGGCATTGCCACTGCCTTGACATGGCCAAGCACGCTGCCTATGGAAGCTACATGGCCTAACCAGCCCATAGCTGTGGACAAGCGCCTACAACACTGATAGCAATTGGCAGAGCAGCAAGCCTGATTGGACGAGCTCATGGGCATGATGACGGACCTGGTCTGCTCCCTAAAGCAGCAATCTGGCTCGGCGCTAATACCAGCAGCTGATAGCCCAAAAACCCTGTACGCAGCTTCAAGCACTACCTCTAGGACCAATGTGACCCAGCATGCCGCCGCACGACCCAGGTTGCTCCTGAACATCGAGACTGCACTTTTTATAGTGGGCGCTTGGAGGGCTCTCATGGAGCTACTCGGAGGGGCTTTGATCCTGGAGGGAGCTCGGCCCAAGAGGACACGGAAGGGCTCCCTGGAGGGAGCTCGGACCTGGAGGACACAAAAACACAAAGGGGCTCCCTGTAGGGGGCGCTGTCCGCGAGAAAAGGGCAATTCTTTTCTGTTCTGTTCCGTGTATGATTGGGACTTTTATTGTGAAATGCAGAGCACACCGGGCTTGGGTTTGTTTATTATATGTTTCAGCTGGCTGGTATGCTCGGGGGAAAGAGCTTTGTGTTTTTATTGGTTTGTACTGTTTTGAGTTTAATGTATTAAATAGGTTTGTTTGTGGTGGACCTCAGCATCAATCCACTGTCACACTGGCTATTTTATATGTGCTCTCCTTTTTCTCCTTTTGGTTCTGGATTTGTGTTTATTTCCGGCACTCATGCCTCTTTGTTTTGGTTGATATGTAAAAAGTAAAAATTAATGTCTGCCTAAGTGCCTGCCCTAATTTGGGAGAAATGGGTTCACGTGACACATATATGCTGGTATTTAATTTTTTTTTTTTTACAGTCCCAATACCAAGGAAGCTGGGCTCCTGGGTAACACATGTAATCGAAAATAGAACAAGAATGAAATTTATAGTGGCAACAAAACAGGCGAAGTTAAGACTGGAAAAGAAACACTATGTGGAACATCTCACAGCTAATTAGGTTCATTGGCAACAGTTAAATAACATGGCTGGATAGCAAAGGAGCATCCCAGAGAGGCAGACTCTCTCAGCAATAAAGATGTAGAGCAGGGGTCTCCAACCTCCAACCTTTTACATCTTTGTTTGCAGTCCATGTTATAGTTTAACAAAGTTTATTTCTGAGTAGGTGCTGAATTATATCCCTTCAGAATGCTCTGGAAGGAAATACATTTATTATTGAATTTTCTGTTTTTGTTTTGCTATTGTTTCCATAGCTAGCAAGATGTGTTGCTTGTGTTTTCCACTATACTCCAGATGTTTTAGAGGGAAAGTTGGTGCATTGTGTCAGTTAATTCCCAAATGGGTATTCTTATTATGACATCATGTGTAGCCCTACCAGGCTTGTCTGATTACACACAGACTACCATCGCCATGTTCAATATCTACGGCTCCTGCATTTGGCACTATTCGTCATTTATTTCTACCAATTCCGACAAGTCAAGGTTGCTTGCTCGTAATAAGAATAATCTGCAGAGACTGCTTGCACAACCTGTTTATAGCCTCTTGTTTTCTTTTTATGCCTTAGCTGGAAGGGCCACGTCAGATCTGTATTATTCATGCTTAGAACAGCGCGAGGGAGGAGAGAGAGGGAGGAAAGAAAAGTGTATCATTTGAGGTCAGTCTCAAGGGACAAACGTTTCATTTCCAGGCAATTTGCCATAATCACTCCGTGAAATCTGCCTGGTGTGTGACATGATGCAGTAAATTACTCTGCTCACATGCATGTGCATGTACACACCCATGCACTTCCAAATGCATACTTTTCTCTTACAACATGGATAAATATGGGCCTTCAAGAGCATGCAAAATGCACACCCATATCAATATTCCATTTGTTACTTTAGTCACATTGTCATTAATATTCAGTAATCGTATGTCAAATCCAAGGCAAAGATATATATAATATTCATATTGTCATTAGCCTTAGGTTCACCTACTGAACTTCACCAATTAAACATGGATACAAGTCAGAATTTTAAATAAGTTCTTCCATTAGCCATTAGGCTCATTACAAAATTGACTTGGCTGATAGTATTGTTTTTGATAACAGTGAAGTGTCAGTAACCACATTAGTCATGCGTTACCAGATGTGCTCTCATAACAAGAATGTCTGGGGAAGTCCAATTTCGAACTAAATGGGTGTGGGAACTAAAGCTGAAACAATTACACACACTGATAATGTCGAGAATAGGAAATGTCCACAGAAATTTCCTTCCATCTATCCATTATTGGAAATGTTTATCCTAGCCAAAATCACAGTGGGTGATGGAGCCGGAACTAGCACTCACGGTGAAAGAAACCAGGCACCAGTCCATCACACCACAGATATTTTTGTTATTGACTTTTCATTTACATCAAAGTGGCATCAATCCTAAAACAAGTTAACCCTGAAACCTGAAAGGCAAATTATGGGTCCATCTATATTTTGGACTTCATAAGTGAGGAGCAGTTTAATTTATAGAATCACAACAACTCACCTTCTTGCTATAATAATGTATCTGAGGTGAAGCAAGGCATCAGTGAGTAATCCAGCTCTAAAAAGATCACACATCCACTCTTTATTCTGATAGTATAATTTTAGTATAAATTATTTTCCTAAAAAAATCACATACTGAATGTGTTTATCCCAAAATGGTGCCACAGTTTGCTGTACATTTTTCTGTAGGTTCAGCAGAAAAGAGTTGGTTAACATTATTGCAAATAATTTCAAAAAGTTTTTTTTTAAACCTGGAAAGTTTTTTGAGTTAGTTGGAGGATCTTTCTAGGGGAAACACAGGAGACACATGTAGGGAAATGCACTGGCACAGAAGTGAAGCATTGAGAGCTATGATTTCAAACTACGCTCTCATCAAATCAAATCAAATCAAAATGGTTGAGCTGCTTCCACTCAGTGGAACAAATAAGGATTTTTACACAAATTACAGAAGACTGAGAGGGACAAATTCACACTGCCTTGAACAGTCCACTCCAGCTTAACAATAACAGCCCTAATCTCTCCCTGATACTCAGGCAGCAATTAAGATATGTGAAGAGGCCGTGAGACAGAATGTCAGGTCCAGAATGTGTGCTTCAAGTTCTTTGGCATCACCCTGACACTTTTCAGAAACCTTCCATCACAGACTGAATGACTACAGGTCTGTCCCAGACTGGAAAAATGTCACTGTATAACCCAGTCAACATGGCATTGCAATGCATCCTGCAAAAATGTGACTGTCCAGGTACTTTGGCAAGGATCCTGCTTGTTGATTTCAGCTTGGTGTAACACCGTCACCCCACAAATCTTCTCCCCCAAACCCTCCCAGTTCACTGTATCCTCAGGTATAACAGCAGGTCAAGCTGGGGAGTTACTTCTGGCATAAAGACAGTCGGCACTGGTGATTCCCATGAGTGTGTACCCCTCCACTGCCCTTCTCTTGCTACACCAATGACTCCAAGGACTCAGCTTTTAACTCCTGAGGTTCACAGACATCACTAAAGTCATCTCACTTATGAGGCTGCATATGCATCATGGCCTGGATGGACACAGTCACAAAACATTACAGGAAAATACAGCAGTTAAAAGTTCAAAGACTGCTCAGAAACGTCATTGGTACTCCCTGGCCCACTCTACATTAATTGTATTCTTCAAGTAACAGGAGATGGACAGAGAAAATTATTACAGATTCCTCAAACCTTGGGCATTGTGTTTTTCCAACTACATCCCTCTAGCAGACAATACAGACACCTGTATTCAAAGACTTGCAGACCTATGAACAGTTTCTCAAGTCATAAACAACTGACCAGTATGTTCATCTACTATGCCAGAGCTTCTTCTGGTCCTCCAAATACATAATGTATTCTCTTTCACACCTAGAATACTATATTGTACAAATCCTCAAATACCACAATTTAATTCTAATGTCATGCACAGTATTGTTTATACAATCACACACACAAAATGCACATTATTGTTGAACTCTCATATATGTGAATTGCTGTCTTTATATAATCTGTGCATTTAATTGTGTATTGTATGTTGTTGGTTCAATGTAATGAATCAGATTTATTTTTGTGGCACAAATGGAACCTACACAAAATTACGGATTTCATCTTCTGGCTGACCTGTGATTGTAAGGGCACTGAGATTATCACACAATCTTGTATCACATGCTACATGTTCTCATAGAAAAACACATTGAACAGACAAAGGTAAAGGAGGAAAAACTTTCAAGGTGTTTAATTTGATTTAGGTGATCACTGTTTGCTGACACAACATAATCAATTACTTTAGACAGTGTCAAAAGTCAGCAAGGTATTTGTTACTAACAATCAGGAAAAGGGCTAGAGTTAGGCCTGATGTGCCACCTCATTCGCTCCAGTTCACAAAAAGGAGAGAGATGTACAAGATTGAAAAAAGCACAGAAAAAAGAGAGGGAGAGAGGGACAGACTGACAGTAGAAGGGAGCAGGAAGTATAGCATAGGTTTTGTAAATCTCAAATCCCTGAAAGTATACCTTTAATTTCCCTTCTTCTCCTATATAATGTACATTGCCTTCTACACAGCAGACAAGATTTTGATTCTTTGCCTCAGCAAGAACACAATTCTATGCAGGACGCCAAAAGCTCCATTCACCTACCAGTGTAACATGATTAACAGTCCTTCACACATTTTACTCATTTGGGAGATGGATTTTTTTATACTGACAGTTGTTGGCAAATAATTTTAGGAGTTTTACCCAAGGACTATGTTGTGGTGTGGTGTGCTTGTCCAGCTTATGAACCAAACCTCACTCTCCTGACTGGCATGTGGTGATATTACCCACTACATTACACCAACCACAACTCATTAATCAATCACAGGCTGAGCATCAAAACCTGGGTCAATAGAGAATTATGCTGAATTATATAAAAGGGTGAATTTATTAGACAGACATTCTAATCCTTGCCCGAAAAAATGTCAATCATTTTTCACCAATGATAAATGTATTGATTTTTAGGATTCACACATAAGCCTCTATATCGATACACTATATGGACAAACGTGTTGGGACACATCTGTTTTTAGCGTGTACGATAGGCCCCATAATTCCAAGGAGCCTGAGAGCCAGGCCTTTTAATCCAACCTCATAAATGCTTTCCAGAATTAATGGGCACAATTTGTCACAGAAACTAAATCTTGTGGAAACCTTCCAAGAAGAGTGGAAGCTATTATAGCTGTAAAGGGGGACAAACCTTTGTCCATACAGATGTGGACAAAATTGTTGGTACACCTGAAATGTTTCCAGAAAATCTAATATTTCTTACAGAAAAGTAATGCATTAACACATGATTTGCTATCCACATGCTTATTCCCTTTGTGTGTATCGGAACAAATGAAAAACAGGAGGGAAAAAAAGCAAATTTGACATAACATCACACAAAACTGAAAAATTGCCTGGACAAAATTATTGGCACCCTCAATAAGCTTCTTACACTGCTCACCTGGAATTTTGGACCACTCTTCCTTTGCAAACTGCTTCAGGTCTCTCATATTGGAAGGGCCCATTTTCCTGACAGCAATTTTAAAATCTCTCCACAGGTGTTCAATGAGATTTAGGTCTGTTCTCATTTCTGGCCACTTCAGAAATCTCCAGCACTTTGTTCCATCCATTTTTGGAGCTTTTTGAAGTATGTTTGGGGTCGTTGTCCTGCTGGAAGACCCAATATCTCGGACGCAAACCCAGCTCTCTGACACTGGGCCCTACAGTGTGACCCAAAATCCTTTGGGAATCCTCAGATTTCGTGATGCCTTGCACACAGTCAAGCCCCCCCGTGCTTCACCAAAAACCTCAATCTGGGTTGACATTTCCCCAAAAAGATTTTGGCTAACTCAAGTACATTTTGGCAAACTGTAGTCTTGCTTTTTTATGTCTGTGTCGGCAGTCCTCCTGGGTCTCCTGCCATAGTGTTTTTTAATTTAAACGTGGACAGATAGTCCATGCTGACACTGATGCTCCCTGAGCCTCTTGGAAAGACTGAATTCTTTGGAACTTGTTTCGGGCTGCTTATCCAACACCCAGACTATGCTGCGTTGCAACCTTTCATCAATTGTTCTTTTCCATACACGCCCAGAGAGATTAGCTGCAGTGCCATGGATTGCAAACTTCTTGATAATGTTGTGCACTGTAGACAAAGGATAAACATCTAAATCTCTGGAGATGGACTTGCAACCTTGAGATTGTTGATATTTTGTCCACAATTTTGGTTCTCAGGTCTCACACAGTTCTCTTTTCCTCTTTCTCTTGTCCATGATTAGTGTGTGTAGTATAGACACACAATGCAAAGGTTAAGTGAAATTCTTTGCTTTTTATCTGCTTTCAGGTGTGATATTTATATTGCCCACACCTGTGACTTGCCCCAGGTGAGTTTATAGGAGCATCACATGCTTGAAAAAATCTTATTGATCCACAATTTTGAAAGGGTGCCAATAATTTTGTCCAGCCCATTTTTGGAGTTTTGTGTGATATTAGGTCAAATTTGCTTTTTTCCCTCCTGTTTTTATTTTGTTCCATTGCACACAAAGGTAATACAAATGTGGGTAGCAAAGCATGTGTTAATTCAATACTTTTCTGTGAGAAATAAATTTCAGGGGTACCAACGATTTTGTCCACATTTGTATATTATCTGTGCCACAGCTAAGCCAGTAGACTAGCACCGCAAGAGAGGGGTCAATATATAGATTTAGCTTTATTTCTGCACTCTCCTTATTCCTGTGGATCTAAAAATGGGGATTTAGAAGTGTATGTAGAAAACAAGTGGCTGGGTTAACAGTTAGTGTTGATAAGAAGGCATGTTAATGCTGTTTTTGCTCATTTGGAGAATAAAAAGCTCACATGATCGCTGCCCTCTAGCCAGAATACTGTATAATAACACAGGGGACACATTCAAATACAGCACACAGGATTATCAGGGCCTTAAGAAATGATTAGTCTGAACAAACAATGTAGAGTTAAAGCTGAGACCTGACCTTATTTCTCACTATGTTTCTTCACTATAATGACTCTCAAAAACTCCTCTGCTGGTGCTCAGAGACTGCCATTAAACTTACAGTATGCTTTATGTGATGCTACCAATAACACGCTGTAACCCCCTGAATCAGTTTTATATACCAGATTGTTTTCAATTTGTAATGTAAATGTAAATATTTTAAGCCGTGGCAAACTAGTTTCGCTATAATATTTCAATTTAATAATGTAAACAAAGCTGTAACTGTCAAACTCAATCATGATATAATCTCCACTCCAAAAATTGGAAGTTTTTTTTATTGCAAAAAAGGAAATTTCTCTATGCTGAGCTAAGAGTGAGAAATTATACTGCATTAGAGCATGTTTTTGGTATTGCTATTAATAACCGTGCCCTCTCTAAGAGTCAACATATCCATTCATCACTGTGCTCAAGAACAGCTGTGCTCAAGAACAGCTAACACTATCCTTTTCTGGGCCAAATTGGAAAATTATGTTACTGATAGGATGAATGGAAGCTCAGAACATCCCATTTGGTTGCAGATAGCTGTGGCACATCCAGAAGACCAGAATACCTGGATCAATATATTTCAATTAGTGAGCAGTTTTCCACGGCACATATTTAGCACCATATTTATATGAATATAACTGAACTATCACAGCAGACACTGACAAGCAGACACTGACAAGTGCTAATATGTCTTTAGTTAATATAGGGTGAGTGGGACATGCTATCTGGCCTCCTGGAATAACAATATTTGACATCATATTTTGATGAAGCAAAATCCTGCTTGAAAGTTCAAGAACTAAAAATAAACACGCTCACCAGACTAAAACATTCTCACCTTTAGTCATTGTTCCCAAGGCATCACTTTTATCAACACTTCAGTTTTAAGAGCTGTGCTTGGCCTGCCCTATAAACCAATTAAAATTCCATATTAAAACTACATTCTTCAGCATTACTCCTATCACCAAACACTATAGAAAAAATGCTTAGGCATGCATATGAGAAACGTTCTTGAACAATTGAAGCCAATTAGTTTTCTCACAATGTGCGTTTTTTTTCCATTCCCACTGCACGGTTCACAAGCTTTGTAAAAATGTACATACTGCACCTGATTTCATATCTGTAAAAATAAAATTCTTGTTAGTTCTTATCAATACAAGAAGTGGAATGTGAGTGTTTGAGCAGGGCCCTTAGAAATAATTGCTGTCCTTCCTAAGTATATCCTATTTTCTCCATCTGTGGGTGTGTCGAACCAGCTGACCTCCTGCCTGCTCTCCTGTTTTTGACGTCTGCTCCTGCTTGACTTCCTCCTTGAGACAAGATTGCCACCGCATTCTTCAGTATGACAATGTGGTTAAAAAGATTTGAATATTCAGTGTGATTAAAAGTGAGGGCAAAAAAACCCATCCCCTGAATCCATCTCTGTATAGAGAGAAGAGTAAGGCAGTGGCTAATACACTTATGATTCACACCCACATGTTGTCTGTTTCAGGGTTTCGTGAGAATATATGTCACAAGGTTTTTTTTTCACAATGAATCTATTTGAGGGTACACTGTAAAAAATGTCTGTAAATTTAACACTAAAATACCGTATAAATGCTACAGGATGAAACTCCAAAAAACATGCGGGGGCTATCCCAGCATGCACTGCTCCCACAAGGGACGTTCTGATTGTTGTTGTTTATTGTTGTTTTGAGGATTGGTTTGTGTACTTGGGGGGAAATGGCATTATTGTGGTTATTTGTTGTGTTATTGTGTGTTTGGGAATGTGTTTTGGGGGGTTTTATGTAACTTGATTTATGGTACAAAGGCTTCCGTGTATGTGAATCCTGGTAGTCCTGTGTACTTAAGCTTTGTTCCAGCACTGAAGTGTATTTGGCCTATGCAAGTGATATTGCTAATGGGACACACTGCAGGAATTTCCAGAAGTACGCATCAATGATGGCAGTTAAACGTATTTCTGCTGAACTGCTTTGTTATTTTTATTTCGATCATTTAAGTACTTTTATGATTTGTAGTGAACTGAAAACCCCATACTGAATGGTTCAATATGAATGTACATATCATTAGACCCCTAATAACAAACTGTAATTATTAAAACATAACCCTTTAATTTTGACAGTTCTGAAAGACTGTCATAAACCATATATAACATTGTAAAACCTGGGATTTTACAGGTATAAACTGTTTTTATAGCAACATATGTTAATTAGACTGTTAAAATCCGTAAAATATACAGTTCAGTTGGTTTAAATCCTGTAAAACCAATAACTTTGCTACCGTATTTTTTACGGTAAAGTTCTGGCAACCACAGCTGCCAGTTTTTTACCGTAATATTTATGGTTTATTTTTTACAGTGTATATACGGGACACAGAAAAAAATAAGAGACCAATTTTCCCTTTCTTCTGTTCACTGTTTGTACAGTTTGCAGCTGTGTATGTGTAAAATGCACAGGTTGCTACTTATTAACATTGCAGTGTGAACTGTGGAAAAAAATAAGAGATGATTACATATTGGTGTTGTGAGTGCAGTAGTGTTTGTACAGCAGTTTTTCTATGTGCTGCATTCCAGCAGCTTCTCTCGTGACGGGATGAAACACATGCACAACTGTGGTCTTAATATTACTATTTTAATTGTTGCAATTGCAAAATAATGGAAGAACATGGAAAACATGTCCAAGGTATAGGACATTATTTTATGTAATATTATTATTTTAAAATGTTGTCCAAAATTTTTTTTTTTGGAATTTAGAATCAAGTGTGTTCAATACTGTATAAAACATAATAATGGTGACATAGACATTGTACACAGACAAATTCCCACACATTACAAAAGCAGTAACCAGAATTATTACAAATTATGCAGTCTTTAAATGGTTTTTCTTGCCTCTATTTTCTGTACAGATTAACATTATTAACAGTTACCGTGGCATAGTCTGAAGAAGTGGACCACCTGTAGACACAGATGGAGTTAAATTACACCATCAACTACGGTAAATTTTGGACTATGCGCCGCCACTTTTTTCCCAAAGTTTGAAGAGTGCAGCTTAAAATACGGTGCGGCTTATGCATGCTTTTTGCATGCTGCTCAAAATATTTGGCCTCGCAACCAGAGCTTAGATTGGGACCAAAAAATGAAACCCGCCCTTAGACCAAGCACCTTGTGTCTGAGCCCGGCCCGACACATTAACTGTAATTTTCCCAATTTAAACCACCGCCCGAGGATAGTAGCAGGAAATATGGTCCTGACCCAACCGGCCGGGTTCGGCCAGAGAATCTAAACTCTACTCATAACTAAACCCGGCGCCAGATCTCATATTACAACTTGAGACACGTGCCTCAAAATCCGGTGCAATTTGTGCATGTTCAAAATAGATATTCTTTCTAAAATTAGAGCATGCGGCTTTTAATCAGGTGCACTCTGTAGTCCGGAATTTACGGTAATTAAATTACAGATATCAATGGGTTTTATTTACATTTGGGTATTTGGGTTTTATTTACATTTATATATACTGAGCTAACCATGCACTCTGCAGACTGCAGGTAACAAGAAAAGGGATCTTTGCACAATGCTTAAGGACCCCCCTAGACGGTGCACATATTTGCATACAACTCAACTCAAAATACATTGGGATTAAGTAAATATTTGGACCAAACTAATGGCCCAGAGTCACTGTCTTTTAAAAATCACTTTGGTTCCATAAAGAACCTTTACATAAATGTTTTAGCTCTATTTTGACATTTAAAGTGGATAAAATGAGTGAGCCATAAAAATGCATTTATTATATCCAGTCATATTTATCAGTTACAACTTAAAAATAACTTCAAAAGACAAATATTGTGATCCTTACAGTGTGTATTAATACTGATATTGCATTTTTTCTAAGTAATACTAGTTTTCTAAGTCGTACTAGTGCTAAGCTTACACTCTAGATCAGCGGTCCCCAACCCCCGGGCCGTGGACCGGTACCGGGCCGTGGGTCACATGGTACCGGTCCGCGGGCTGCACAGAAAAATGACAGTATTTCCTTTTTATTTACTTTCAGAGACTAAACGATGTTTTATTTTGAAAAAATGACCAGATTTCTTATATTAAAGCAGGTCGTGATGAAATAAAGTTTGGGGACCACTGATCTATGTATCAACAATCCCCCACGGGTCCGCGGTAAAATTGTCAAGCGTTGACTGGTCCGAGGAGATAAAAAGGGTGAGGACCGCTGCTCTAGATCACTTCCTTTCCACGCCAGGCTTTAAACTACTTATATTTTAAACACAGAATCTTATAGGCCTTACAAGCCACTTATTCTTTCCTTTGCATGTTTAGGTTTTCAGCTAATTCTCAATTCTTTAACTTAACATCTGTATTTCTAGAGGAGTGTGTTAGCTAATTAGCTGTCTGTCAACCTGGTTGTTAAAATCTTGTTACTTGTGATATAGCTAGAAACGGTAAAGTTTGTGGTGCATACACGCATTTGTTGCTAAGCGTCTTAGTATATCTCCTACAAAGACAACTACACTAGCTCTGGCTTGGTTTGAATCTGTTAACATCAGCATTGGGTTTCTTTCTGCCAGCAAAAACCCAAGTGAATATTAGAATGAACTCAAGCGAACAAGAAAGCAGTAAAATGTATCGCTATTTTCTTTTTTCTAAAAGGGTTGTTATTTTGTGAGTTGGTTATAAAAACACTGGTTTGGTTTCTGATTTCTGCTCAGAGCCTCCAGTCATTGTGTGGATTTATAAAATTATATAAGCAGCACAACCTAATTTAATCAAATGATGTAAAAAAAAAAAAAGGTATTTGAGTGTAACTAAAATGAGTATTGGACTTCCATGAGGAAAGAGGTCTGGAAGGTCTGGGTATGTTCAGGAGAACACATAAAACCACTCCTTACTGTAATATTGTTAATTGTATTTATTGCAATATTAATGTTTTAACACTAACTTTGCAATAATAAACAAGTATCATTTTCTCAGGTACCTGAGTACTGCCTGCACAGTACTACATATATATATATAACCATAACCACTGCATAATAACTAGTTTGAGCTAAAACTCCCAGGACAGGCCTAGACCCCACTTCCTGGATCACAATTTGAGGCCTGTGGTTCTAATAGGTACATGGCCTAAGCTCCATATCTGGCTCCTAACTGGACAGTTGATACTAACAACATTGATTTTCCCTCATTTCCAATATTATAGGCCTTTCAGTTAATGTGAGGTCAATAACACTGAAAGGTTTTCTAGTTCCACTGTAGGATTATCCAAGCAGTCAGAAACAGTTGAAGCAGTGCCACCACCAACACAGGCTTAGACCAGAGATTACAGAGCAGGGTAAATATTTCAGCATGCTTTAGTAAGGATGTTAGTATTTGAAAGCCTTACTTGTTCCAGAAGTAAATGTTGCACTGGTTCCTAACCAGGCTTTCGGGAGCACTTTACCCCAATTCCTACAGATAGCATCATCTATGGTAATCTACAGAGGAATTTCAAAAGCATTCAAAAACTATTCTGAATTCATAAATAATTCCTGAATTTTAAAATCAAGTGCTAATTTAAGTTTATTTACATTTTCTGACAGATCAGACACATGTTTATGGGACAGAAGGCAATAACAATTAAGAGGGTTTTTTCTCCTGGGAAAAACAGAAACAGAGAATTTTAATGTGCCATCTGAGAGTCTTAAATGAGACAGCAGGGATTTACAAAGTCTGTCATTCCTTCACATTGGTCACTTATTGATATTAAAAGAGAAACAGTAAATGTCACTCATGCAAAATAAAGGATCCCAGTGAGCTATGAATACACACACAGAGACTTTTTTACACATATGCACATACATGACCATCTGTTCGTATTTACACTAGAGTCCTAAAGATGCTTGTTTTCAGGATCCATCAACTTTACGACCAGCATCTGCCAGGCTTACTAAAACACATGGGTTTTTATAATGACATTGGCATGCACCGTATGGGTCTGCAAACACAGTGGAGGCACAAAAAGCTGAAGTCCGTGTTTACCTGTGCACTAGTCAGACACTACTCAGTTGCTTGGGAATTTGCCCCATACTGCACCTCCTCACACATGAACAAGCAAATAAAAAAAGAGACAAAAGGAATGGGAGAGGAAAACAGAGAAGCTACAGCAAAGCAAGAGCAAACAAATCACTCCAAAATTTATCTAGAGCACCCGATAAGAAGAATTACCTCCCCATGTCCTACAAAATGGGGCCATATGTCTAATAAACACAGTACCTCTATTCAGCCAAGAGACTTGAAGAAGGTGAACATGCCCAGACCATAAGAACATCTAGACCATTCATCTTAATGTTGCATAATAATGCATTCTCAACCTCATATGGTGTAGTGCAGCAGTGTCTAAAGGGTTCTTAGGGATCCCAAGATGGTTTAAATTTTACCTCTGTGGCTGTGTTTTGTGAGGATAGTTTCATGGAGAAATCATTGAAATTGTGACTCAAGGCTGAGCTAGAACTTTAGTCACAGGTTCAATGAATTTTAACATCAGACAATTCTCAAGATTCATGTCATGAAAGTGTTTGTACCACGAGAGTATTGTTTTTATTCTAATAGCTTTTCATGTATAAAGGACACAGAATCCACACCACTTTCTCCTAAAGGACGAACCTCTTTAGGCTACCCAACATGACAACTGGCATAAACCTGCACAAAATTGTGTAATGTCTTATTCCAACTAACTTTTATCTTTGTAAGTATTTTGACAACTATTGTCTGGTACAATAAGCCTAATATTTTTGCAGCTTTATGCCATGTCAATTGAAATAAATGTCTAGATTTTTTTAAACGAGTATCCAGTATGGATAAAGCACTTTTGATGAGTACGAGTATCATACGAGTAATACGAGTCAATATCTGTGCTCGGATTGAATAAAAATTCTCATTTAGTAGCTGACTGTGTCTGCGTTCTGTGATAGAACAGCGCGTCTCTCCCTCAGTCACAGTTTGTGGGTTTCTTTAGCTTCAGGTTTAGGGTTTCTTTAGCTTCAGGTTTGTTTTTTACTTTGGTTTGTAGTACTTACTTAATAACCAGTAGAGTTTAACGTGGGGTTTGTTCAGACACAGTGTTTGGTAAAATGGGACTCGGATATTTTTTTTCTGTTTTAAACCATCAGCTGGCTCTAACCATTTTGTACCATTTTTACACACACTGAGTGTCTGACACTTTCTTGCTGTATTTCATAAAAACGAAGTAGTGGTATAAAACTATATTACAAATTAATAAGCTACACACACACACACACACACACACACACACACACACACACACACACACACACACACACACACTCTCTGCCGGTCATCTGAGTTTTTTTTTTTTTTAACCGTCTGCTGGCTCTAACCAGTTTTTTGACTTCATGCACTGAGTGACACTTTCTTGCTGTATTTTATTTAAAAAAATAAAGGTAGTGTAAAAAAAAAAAGAAAAAAAAGTTATGGAAGTTATGTTGAGATGAAAACTCTTGTTCATTACATTTTACTTCATAATTGCCACCGCATGTGTTGTATTAATTGTTGCAAAACTTCTGTATATAGTTCCTTTGTTATCGTGATCAAAACCACTGATCTGAAGCTCAATGCTGATGCTGTCATGTAAATAGTTTTCTAATCAGCAATAAATATAACAATTTCTGATCAATACATATCAATTGCATGCTTAAAATAACATACAGGTTAAAGCCCCACCCATTTCAAGACAACCCGACCCACTTCCGGGTTAAACCACGCCCACTTCCGGGTTAGGCCCCACACAGTCCGAGTACAGATACAGATCATTCATATGGTCAACAGATACAGATACAGATAATGCTGTACTCACTCTTCCCTAATAAATAAGTTAGCAAATAGTAAAGCAGTAAAATCTGACGAAAAAAAAGCTGCACCACCACTAAAATATCATTCTCCACCAATCAGGATATTCTTCAGAAGTTCATTAGTGACCACTCCAGATCAAGGGTTGTACTAGATTTCTCAGGAAGGTAAAACTCTATCACCAAGGTACATGACCACCAACCTAAATCATCGCAATAAAATTTGTTAAATTTCAAATACATTGCATATCTAGTTTTTGGCAATACATAATACAAAAGTACAGGTACTTTGATGACTTGATACATTTGATGACTTGATACATCATGATGACTTCCTATACTGTTTAGCTATTATATGTTATATGGAAAAAAAGTCTTGGGAAACATGTTTTTCAGGGTTTGTGCTGCTACCTTCGAGTGAAGAACAGTTTTGAACCATGCCATGATTTCAAATTTGTGGACACAGTTTGAGTAAGGCCTGACCTCAACCTTATGCAGCACCTTTGGGATAAAATGGAATGGAGATTACGAACCAGAACTTCAAGTCCAACATCAGTGTTTGACCACATAAATGGTCTACATGAAGAAACTCCAAAATTTTGTGGAAAGCCTTCTGAGAGTGGAAGCTGCTAGAGCTGCGAAGGGGGACCAGCCCATATTAAAGTCTGTGTGTTTAAATGTATCAAAGTCCCTATTATTGTTATTGTCAGGCATCCCAATAATTCAGACCATAGTGTACCTTTTCATTCTTTACATATTTACATGTGTAATGTCAGAATCCTACTGAGAGAGCTTATTTAATTTGGATGTCATGTGTCATCAGTGTCCTTAGCAAAACTACAGGGCTGTGGTGTATTGACAGCAGCCAGTAAGATTCAAACAGCACACAGGTGTTTCTACTGGACTGAATTTTCCCCAGTATGATGACCTCCACTTAAACTGAACTGCAGATATATGAATGATCCGGTGGAGCCCCAGTCTTTCTGGTTTAAAACAGCTCACACCAACAACTTGAGCAATTACGCCGCAGTTGACATCAGAAAAGCTGCGAAAGAGCGAGATAGTGGCAAGAAGTTTATAGGCTAGACACTGATTTTAGAAAAAGAGAGGGTAGAGAGAGAGAAAGAGAGAGACAGAGGGACAGAGACAAAGACAGAGAGAAAGCGCAAGAGAGAAAAAGAACAGAACAGGTAAGAGAAAGAGAAAATGTGTGAGAAATTTGGAGAGCAAGAAAGAGAGAAAGAGAAAAAAATTGCCTCCTGCTAAAAAAAAGGATTTAAGAGAAACAGTGGGTTTCATAAATATTAATAAATAAAGAAGTAATATTTTCTTTAATGTTGTTGATGCTTTTATTGCTTGTTATTTACTGCTGTGCTTTGGCAATATTTATACTATCATAACATCCAGGACACTGCTGTCCTGCTGTCCTAAGTTGGAACTGGACTAAACTGATCAGAGAGAGGAGATGTAGTAATGTAGAGGGAAAATGAACAAAGACTGTTATAGTGTTGTTTTCGTCAACAAAAATTATGACAAAATATCGTCATCAACAAATATTTTTCACGTGACAAAAACGAGACGAGACGCGTCATTAATGCTGGCCATGTGACAATAACGAAACGAAATATATAATGTAATTTTGTTGACGAATAAGAACGAGACTAAATGTGGCTTACAAGATAAAAACTATGCTAAAATGTCTCATTTTCATTTTCGTTGACTAAAGTGAAACGAGACGTTATTTCCTGTACGATAGGGAGCGGAGAAGAAACTAAAGGAGGCTCTACCTTGAACGCCGTTACGTCCCAATACTTTTGTCCATTGTGAGGCACTGTGAATTAGACTTTAGATTCTCTGCCCGAACCCGAACCCGTGATCCAGCATTTGAGTGTCTCGGAGCTCAGAGTGTCAGTTTAGGAACGCACCGACAGTTCAGAACGTGTGTTATAACGGCCCACGTATTAAAAAATCAGATTTAAATCAGGCTCGGGCCGAAAATTACAGTTAATGTGTCAGGCTGGGATGCACGGGCTCGGTTCGGGTTAAATATTTTGGGCCCGATTAAAGCTCTAATATGAATGAAATGTATCTTGCACTATGAAACACAATGTACTTAAAATATGCTTAATTCTACCTTAATTTACCTCTGAAAATATGCCAAACACCTGAATTTGAATTAAGTGGCAATTAATTTGTAAACAGTTCCCTTAATTTTACCTTAAAAGTGGATTTAAGGTATGAGTGTGAAACTCCTTAATCCGAAACATAAGGCATTTTCTTCAGGAGGCTCATTTATTTAAAAATGAGGGAAAAATTAAGTAGTTTCACCCCTTAATCAGCCTTACTCTGTGCACTTTTCCACTTAATTTTCCTAACTTTCCTGGAAATTAAGGTAAAAATTAAGGTTATATTAAGGGGTACCATTAAGGGGTTTGGTTTCGTAGTGTAGAGTGGACAAAAGTTTTGGGACACACACAAAGTCTTTTTTATGCAGCCTTTCCCATATCCGTGCAAAAAGGCTGATCCTTGTTCTGATTTGGTTGTGTAGACAATATTTGTTCATGATTTAAAAAAACATTCAGGTGAGTTCAGGCCCACACACTGAAGGGGAAAACTTTTACCAGTTCTACAAATGTGGGTTTTATGGCAACAGACACACACATTTCCATTGTATTTGCACTTTTGTGAAGTTAGACCTATTCATTTATTCTATTTAAAATTTTGTGTGTGTACGTCAAAGTTCTAACATGGTTGGTTGGCAAAATAAATGTCGTCAATTTAAATCAGAGTGTCTTCCATGTCTGGAATGGATGTACAGTATTATTGAGTCTATAACTTAATCAGATAACCTTATTTGAAATAGGCTTGACTGACATTTTAGATTTTGTCTATTCTACTAAGTACCTATACTATTTTGACTTGCATTAATAAAAAAGACTAAAATACAACTTTCATTAACTAAAACTAGACTAAAATGTCATCAGTTTTCATCGACTAAAACTAGACGAAAATAATCCTGAATCATTCTGACTAAAATAAGACTAAAATGCTCAGACGTCTAGTGGACTAAAACTTGACTAGATTAAAAAGAGTACGGACGTGAGTAAGACTAATAAAAACTAATATGACAGCTTGATGCAAAGACTAGACTAAAACTAAAATTAAGACAGGCCGCCAAAAACAACACTAGACTGTAAACATCAGAATTGCTGGATTAAAAAATATCTGAAGGAGGATCTCCTCGTGTAAAACCTTTGGAGGCACCGATCAAACAGCTTGATCTTTGTAAACAGATATGCTTTGACAAATGGCTAATTCAGACAGACAACTACATAACTTCCATGTCCTTAATGAGGCCCTCTGTCAGTTCTGGAGCACTGCAGTCCACTCAGCTGTGTGCGGATGTGTATCAGACTCCTTATGCCAAGCAAAAGCTGCAGCTGTTTCTTCAGCTCAAGCTGAAAAATGGGGGAAGCAATTTTAGAGTAGCACTGTGTCTGATTGGCTCTTCAAGCCTGAAAGATGAGGTCTTAAACTCTTAAGATAAGAAGTCTATATAGAGCTTCTTCTATTATTTCTCCTACAAAAAGATAAGTAATAGGCCATAACAAGCTAATATTCTTTTTTATAGGCAGTGTCTGTCCTGGTGGTCGCTGGTCTGCCCAGGTCTGCCATTTGCACCACTGAGGTACCCTTGAGCCAGGTATGGTCCCCACACACTGGCTATGCTGGCTGCACACAAAAGGTCATACGTTTGAATCGTAACGTCAGCATACAACCACTGGGTTGCTGAGAAAGACCCTTGAGCTCGAGTTGCTCCAGTGAAACTGCCCACTGTTGTTAGGGAATGAAATTCCCTTTGGATTTAAAAAAGCATCTGCTAAATGTCATAAATGTAAATGTGTGTTCACATGCCCCTCTTCTTACACAATTTCTTTACTTTTCAGAACTTATGAACAATAAATGAACTACTTTTACCATTTTCTTCTCCTGATATCTTTTGCAGCCATAGTGCGAGCTACACAAACGTTTTGAATGACAGATTATGCACTTGTGCTTCAGCTCAGCTGCCCTGAGCAAAGGTTCCGTGCTGTGAGAGAAGAGGCTGACAGCGGGGGGAGGTGGCAGAAGCACTGAGTCATCAAACACAGGGTAAATCTTCTGACCAAACAGGCCAAAGGTACATGATGCCACATGGAACCTCAACAAAGGCCTTGGCCTCCCCCCGAGGGGAAAAAGAAAGACAAAGAAAGAAAATAAATGGAAGAAACATATTTCCATGATACTTCATGGGTAACAACAAAAAGACCCATGCTGAAATATACTGAGTGGCTATTTATGCATTATGGCCTAAAACCTTTTCATTTGTTTTGTTTTGTTCAGTGTCTTGCCATAGTGTTTTGTAGTAATTAAATGTCACTCTCAGTTTTTCCCTTTCTGCCAAAGAAAATGACTCTGAGATAAGGTATCTAGACAAACAGATGGCTACCTTGCTGATTGTAGGTTTAGCTTGTCTTCTGTGCCCAACAAGTAATTTCTACCATCTGACGAATTCATTTTCCTACACTATAACCAGGATTTGAAGAGAGTCACTTCAGTTGTGAAACTGCAATAAGGTCTTCAGCTTCCTAGCAGTAGATGTGAGATTTGAATGAATAACAATCTACTACAAAGCAGTTTTCCAAAAGTTCCTCCCACCTTCAAGATACATTATCAGAAAAGAGTATTCCTAGTTTTTAAAGCAAAAATTGATTTAGAGACTACTACAGCAGTTCTCTAGGATTTTTGTCCATGTCCATATTAAGTACAGTAAAAACAAGGAGTGGCTTGATAGCACTTTTTAATGACTGATATTGATACTGCGACCTTGAATATCTGCTAATACCAATATCAACACAGTTTTTTCCATCTTTTCAACACCTAAGCTGTTAATATTACATTTGCCTGGATGCACTCAATCCAAAATACCTCCTTACTTTCTCTTTAGTGTGCTTTGCAAGCACCCATGTATTGTCCAGTTTGTCCATGTATTGTCCAGTTCTGCACACATGGCTAAATTGCCCAATTAGACATAGAACACATTGTTTGAAACTTCTACATAGTGCAATATGTAAGGAGTAGGGAGATATTTGTGACTTCTTACTTGTTCCTAGTGTTCTGACACACCTCTCTTCATTCAAATTTGGTTTAGCATTTAATACCCAATCATTTTGGCATATATCCGAACAGTACTGAACATAGCATAGTCACATCTTTAGAGAAAATGCCAAGTATCACAATGTTTACACTTGTAATAATAGCTTTTTATATTCTAAAATAGGGTCTTTCATGTTTTTCTTTAACTATGCAACCCTGGTTGCTGTCATGGCATTATATATGAAGAATTAGTATTCAGGGTTTTCATCTAAGAGCTATTATAAAGTGGCTAGGTTCTAAGTTTTAATACAGTCAAGATCCAGCATGATTCGACACGGCAAGACTAAATGCCACAAAGTGTTTGGTAAGTATGTAAAAAAAAAAGTTCAACCCTCGGTATGAACGATGTACATGATGCGCGAATGCAGTAAGCACCGGAGATACACAACAGCAGAACCCAACCCTCATACATCACCCTGACAGCCCAGTGATTAGTTATTCTCAGTGGAGCAGACTGGGACCGTTAAGAGTTGCTGAAGTGTCAAAAAAGACAAGGGACAATAAAACAAAGAGAAGCTCTTGAATAATACAGTTAAACGTCAGAAAGAAAGAGTGAGAGAGCCTTTAGCCATAAAACATCTTTTTTCCCTACTTGTCTTGAACAGAGCTTCACCACAGCAGGACAGAGAGGACAGATGTAATCACTGAAAATCGGAGACCATAATGTATAGTCATTAAAAACCAAGACAAAGTGCATCTTCCTTCTCCACTGAGTGTGAAACACACACACACACACACACACACACACACACACACACACACACACACACACACACACACACACACACA
>JBBMFX010174071.1:0-21526 GCA_037832545.1 Rhabdalestes septentrionalis | reverse complement strand
CAGTTGGAAGGAAAGACCTGCTGAATCTCCTGCGTGGGTGCAGCAGCCTGAAGAATCCTCTCAGTGCTGTCAGAGTCTCCTGCATGGGGTGGGAGATGTTGTTCAACAGGGCTGACAGCTAAGCCACAATTCTCCTGTCACTCACCGCCTCCACTGGGTTCAGAGGTCATCCCAGACGTAAGCTGCTCTGGATCATCCTGTTCAGCTTCTTTCTATCACCAGCGAAGGTGCTACCACCCCAGCAGACCACTCCGTAAAATGGATGATGTCACCACTGAGTCATAAATGGCCTTCAGGAATGAGCCCTTCCAAAAGACCAGAGCCTCCACAGCAGGTGCAGCCAGTTCTGCCCTTCCCTGTCGAGAGCTTTTCAGTTGCAAGTCAAGTACAGTTTGCTGTTCAGATGAACACCAAGGTACCTTTAACTCTCCACACCCTCAATATCCAGACCCTGGATGTTCAGTGGTTGTAGTGGAGGATGTTTGAGCCTGAAGAAGTCTTCCACCAGATTCTGGGGTTTCCAGTGTAGATCTGTAATTAGTTCTGCTGCCACCAGTCCCGGGTCATTTCTCTGTACTTCTTATCGTCCCCATCAGTGATGAGGCCGACTATTGAGAACTTCTGAGGTAAGCAGTTGTGACGGAAGTCTGCACTGTGGATGGTGAGATGGTGAAGGGGAATGGAGCCAGAAGCGTTTAACCCTACTGCAGACGACCCTGTCCGACACACAGCCCTGGGTTCTCACATACTGTGGTCTGTTTGTGTGGTAGTACAGAATCCTTGTGGCGAGCAAATCAGTGGAACAGCCCTTTAAACATTCTCAGTATTCCTACCCTGGTTTATGAAAATGTCTCTAGAAATATTTGATATTTGGCCAGAACTGATGAAATATTTGGGTACATGCCTGATGTAAAAATCCCTCATCAACGTTCACTTTCATTCCAGTTAGAATGTATTCTGACATTAATTCAGCAAATGATGGAGTCTATCCCTCACATCTAAGAAGTGATGTTACTATGCACATTTCCAACCAACAAAATGCTTCTGGTCAGATGTTCTAGCCTGAGGTTTAGCATTTTATTGATGGACTAACTGCAAAAATCATCCAAGAAGCTTAAAAGTTGTAGAGATCTTCTACTGCATGGCTTTAACTATAAATACAGCTTGTCCCGATATTCATGTGCTTCTAAGGACTAATGTGCTGGTGCTATGTGCTGAAGAACAATTTGTTTTGCATCACAGACATTGCACATCCCGAGGTCTGTGCTTCAACTGACAAAGAGAAGAAATAGGTCACGATTTCACAGTTTCAATATTTTTATTTAGTCATAATGATTCCTTTCTTTATCTGACAGGTGCCAAAACTAATTCACTCTCTCTCATACTGAGTTAACCACTGGAAAGATGAACATTGACAAAAAGATCGACTCACAAGCACATACATTCATACTTAGCAAACATTTGTTGATGTGTTCATCCTGTCTGTTCTCTTACAAGAGGAAAATGTCAGAAACTGAGATTATGCTGGGAAATGTGTGGTAAAGAAAAAAAAACATACAAAAACACCACAGTGGACAGCAAAAAAGAAAATGTGGGAAAGTATGAATCTGTGTGAGGCTTCCAAACTGCTTCCCACACATTCTTCACTCTGTTCATGCTACATGCATTTCCCAGAAGATGTAAATGAAGGTTTGAATGTCAGAATTTCTCATAATGAATAGTGTGACTGGACTGTCTCATTAGGATTCTCGTCATTTGTTGTGTTTTTTTGTTCCTTTAAGTGAACAGAAAGACAGGCGTAGCTAAACATGACGTATGTGCATGTGAGCCTTACTGACTGTGTTTTCCATTGGGTTGGGTTCTAGTTGGGATTTCAGAAATACTATAAAACTACCAGCCTATGAGGCCACGACCGGAAACATTATAGAAAGGAATCAAGCCCTCAATTTGAGGATCATCTCAACTTGCTGTTTACAAGTCCTGTTTTGACTACATCTTGTATAAGGAACTATACCGAAAAGGCCCAAATAAAATACCGCTGATATATGGTCACCACTCGTATTTCTTCTGACGTTTCCAGTATGTCAAATGTAATCCTAAGCCCAGAGTTCTGTGCAATCACTCTGAGAGCAAGCTGGATTGTAGAGGTCTAACAGTCTTTCTGCTGTTGTGCCTCGTCCAGTTATCGTCCAGAATACCTGGACGTCGACTCTTCCCTGAGGGGGTGTAGCACAGCATGTCGTCCAAGCTCCGCCCCGTCACCTGACCAGCCTGCTGCAACCGCCTCACCACCTCCTCCACCTGCACCTCCCACAGTCCATCTCCACTCCTCTCTCTCAGCACATTAACCTGACAACACAAAGATGTGAAGATTTAACCCACATTTGTCCGCAGTTTAGTCATTTTCAATTCCACCCCTATCTTACACTCACACGATACTACCAGGCTGGGTGTGCGATAGCTATGCTAATGTTACAGCATGAAATGACCTGAAAACTAAAAAAAAACAGTAAACAGACTCCAAAAGCAACAACAACAAAAAAAAACACTTGGCAACACGACACTGCTACAAAAGATAAAGATGATTTAGAGTGATTCAAGAATGACTTCATTTAGTATTAAAATCAAAATTTTAAATACACAAATTACTGTGCATAATCATAATCACATTTTTAATAAGCTTCGTTGTATCTGATCGTTTTCCCTGAGGTCTTCTTATGGCACGGCCTGATTTTGTGTACTACAGATAATCACAGTTCATTTTTTAATTACCAATTTGCAAGCTCTCTTTATCCCTCTGAAAGAAACAGGCTGTTTTTGTTACTGTGCCTTTCAGACTGATATATGTAAATGACCTCCGTTCTGGCTGGTTTTTATATTGAACTGCTGTCTACATTTGCACATATAAAGCACACAATTACATTCCAGTATTGTTTGTTTTCCACTTGACCGCTGATGCAACATTGGCAGTTTGTGGATGTAGACACATCACCCTTTGTACTTAATTGCACATGTATATTTATGCCTGTATATTCTTTGCCTCTTTATGTACTCAGGAGCCACGCCATCTGGTACATGTGCATAGAGCTCAAATAACAAAGTTCACTTTACCTTGTTTACATATTGCTTCAAACTCTTTTTTAATGTAAGAACAAATTGTTTTGTATAATCTGGGCCCTTTAAAAGTCACTGAACATAAGTGTTTTTCTATCGTGAAATCAGTCAAATGTCTCGCCTCTCAGGATCTGCCTTTAATCTCACCGTGCATCTTCTTGTCCCTTAATCACCCTTCACTCTTGGGCATGTCTTAGACATTGGTGGTGCATAATTTACTCAGCACTGGTGACCTCATTGTGGACTACACTGCAGTATTACTGGGGCAACCCCATTGTTTGTTAAAATCTTGGTTTAGGCTTAATATGTGTCTAGAAAACAAGCTTGCATGTTTAAGAAGTATGCAAAAGTGTGTGAAAAATGTATTCCATGTCATTCTGGGAAAAATAAACACTACTGAAATAGCTTATGTCCCTCAAGCACTTACAAGTCATAGCAGACACATTTTACAAGATCATCATTTTTTTTGCCTTGGTGTCGCCAGGCAGACTTTCCTTTTATTACAGCTAGACATGTTTACACTATTTTCATGAAACGTATCTTCCTCATTTTGTGCTTATATGGGGTCCTGAATAAACAAAGGGTCTTCTTTCAGATTCCTGTTTCCGGCACCGGGCTGCAGCACAGTAGGACACATCATTTAGCCAGACAAAATGTACTTGTTGAATTACTTTTAGTGAATTCCCTAGAAATATGTGATACAGTATTAAAATAAGATAGTCAGAACCGGTTCTGGGCATCATGCCAGAGAGAAAAAATGCAGTTCTCTAAATCAAAGTCCCCAAAAATTATTTTGCGCCACAGACCACTTTCATGTAAAACAATATTTTCACAGGCCGGTATAGATCCTACTAAAACAAAGTGCGCTTGTTGTTGACTCCTGTTTGGTAGATTGTGGATTCAATTTTTTGAGTATCATATCATGTGACTGATATTATTTATCATATCACATGATATGATATTATGTATCATATCATGTGATTCTGATATTAAATATAAATTTTTTTTAAATGCAGCCCGGTACCAAATGACACACGGACCAAAGCCAGTGCACCGCCTGGTGGTCAGGGACCTCTGCTCTAAAGAACCGTTAAATTAATGGTTCTTGAAAGAACGCTTGTTGTAAATGAGGCGGGGCTTGTGGTCGTGGACCAATGAGGCAGCTCCTGGGTCACAGGACACCAGAACAATAACACAAGATGTGCTGCTAGGAACTTTGTGCTCCAAAAGAATGGTAAATGGAGTGGCTTGTTCAGGTTTTCGATTACATGTGCAAAATAATTATCAGTATGAGTTATACATCACTACAGATGCTGTTCTCCTACCCTTGTTTGCACCCAAAGCTACCATTAATTTGTAAAGGAAATTTGGTGAGGTTTTGTAAGTAGTTTCTTACCACTTCTTGGCAGAACTCAGGCTTCCTTACAAACACTGAACTCTTGGTCAACAGGGCCTTTGTGAGGACCGCGACTGCATCCTTAATCGATCCGGTCATGACCAAAATCAGCACCTAGAAACACACAGCATCAAAATACAACTGACCTCAATCTGTCTGTGTGTTTGTGTGTGTGTGTTTGTGAAACCAAGACAGACACAGCAACTTACCCTCAGGTTTTGGCACAGCATGCTGTCCACATTCATGATCCGAGAAAAGATGGCCTGCGCTTGCTCAGTGTTGTTCTGCAGTTCGCACAAGTGGAGAAAAAAAGAAAGTGTTATGAGAAGTGCAAGACAAGGGGGTTTGAAACGTAAATTGTTTACACTAAACGGAAGTAGAGAAACCATTCCAAACACTGATTTACACATAATCCATGAAATAATCTTCTCTGCCCGTACTCCTTACATGTTTCATATAATGAAATATATCACATGTATTAATTTTCATAATGAATACAATTCACACTAATTAATGAACCGTTTTTGATGATCAGGGAACAGTATGGTTTGAAGCTGGTTTGAAGCTCCAGCAATACAGATTTTATACTTGTGTATTTTCCAGCTGACTAAACAGATTAAGAGTCGTCCTAAATGTCTTAAACTTACATGACTCAAGATAAGAAACTTTTTGTAAATGACAATGACAAACTATAGGGGCATCTAGGCCTTCATTTTTAGTTCTTTTTTATTTATCATGCATACTGAATTCAAATTACACAATCTGCATTCAGGAAATCACATTAACCACCAATACATGAGATATGGATGGGATATATTTAGGGAGGAAAACGTGTTAATCTAGATCTTCTAGAAGTCTTACAATGCCTGGCAATACAGGCTGCAGTCTAACCAGGGTTCACTCAGATGTTAGGATTGGTAAACTGAAGCAAAACCCTTTAGTACTCACTGCTCTTTACCGAAGGATTCACTGTAAAAGTACTGTGTGTGTTAGACTTGTTCGTATTTGACGGTTGTATCCCGAAAATTAAAGTTCTAATTAAAAACACCATGTTCTGCATATGTGTGTCTAGCAATCGAACACCTGCAAAAAACAACTGAATTATCAAATGGCATCAAAGACCTACTTGTTTAAGGGCTAGGGCCACTGCACAGCAGTAAGCTTGTCTAGGGATGAGATTGCCTTTGGTCTGAGCTTCTTCCATCAAGGCAGAGCAGATACGATACGACTTAGGGGTGCTCTATCAATAACAAGGTACAGGAAGTTAGAAAAGAATGCACACATTGAAATGACCTTATATACATGACATGGTTACATGTGCAAGTCACGTCTTTACACAGATCAAATACACTCAACAAATATACAAAAAAAGGCTACTGGACCTTTCTTGGTACTGTTCAACTTAAATGGGTTTTTAAAGGTGCACAGCATTTACATTCATATCTGAAAATGTGTCTGCCTGGAACATTTCATTATTCAGTGAATATAAAGTTGATGCAAAATCTGAAATTATGATAACATTATGTTTCCTAAATAAAGATACTGAAGACTCCAGTAACACAGATGGTTAAAAAGTGATTTAAATGTGATGGCTCGTACTAGTTTGTAGCAGGTAGCGAAGGCCAGTGTGAAGGAGTCTTTACTTAAGGGTACACCTTGGCTTTTCATTTCCCCGACAATATCCAGCGCACCTGAAACCACATGGTGGGACACACATGCTTCAGGACCTCCACTTGCATAGCTGTAACTAGAGATCTACCGATATATATCGATATACCGATATTTTTCCCGATATTTAAGCATTTCACCATAATCGGTTATCAGCTTTGTAATATCGGGTTTATCAATAAACACTGCCATCTGGTGGGTGTTTTGAGAATCACGCGCACGGCGTCTGAGGGGGAAACTGCGTGCAAAGGTAAAGTATACTTACTTACTTTCCTATATTTAGTAAACTTTATTAAACATAACAGCTATTAATGCACACATTAGATGTGTTACATAAATGACTGATATGTAGTTTATGCACCAATGAAGACTTTAGTAACAGTGGCCTTTTTTATTTATTTATTTTTTTGTATTTTTTGCACTCTCAGACCCCTAGTTTTGATTTGTATGCAAGGAGGGTACAAACTGTTTTATTTAGAATAATCCTAAATAAAACAGTTTGTACAGTTCAGTGGTGTTGTAATAATTGTGTCAAAAACAGAAGTATATTAGTAAACAAATATCGTTTTGAATATCGGTTATCGGGCACATAAACATGCAAATAATTGAAAAAATAAAAAAAAAATCAATATCGGTCAATCACTAGCTGTAACCATGCCAACAATGTTTATTAGAAGACAAAACAAGTCTGGAATAATATGGAAGATTATGAGCACATTCATTCAAATGGCAATTCATTTTGCAATTGTCAATTCAATTTTCAATCTGAATTTGGAGATACATTTTGCAATTGACAATTCAATGTGCAAAGTGCTGATGCAATCCTAAGTTCATTTCAAAATATTTTGAATAATTAATAGAATAACAAGGCATTGAATTGTACTTCGTATTGCCATGGGTTTTGTGCCTCTATATTCAAATGGCAACTCATTTTGCAATTGGCAATTCAATTTTAAATCTGAGCATGTAATTCGGAAATACATTTTGCAACTGACAATTCAATGTGCAAAGTGCTGATGCAATCCTTAGTTCATTTCAAAATATTTTGAATGAAAAATTTAAAAACAATGTATTGAATTGCATTTTGCATTGCAATTGGTTTTGTGCCACTTTATTCAAAAGGCAATTCAAACTGTCAGACCGCTCATCAAGGCGGGCCTTTACTAACGACGTCACTTCCTTGTTCATGCCCTCACCAGAATCAATTCAACTCAAGAGCGTTTAGCTGCAGACTCCAGAGTGGAGCTCCACAGGATACAGGATAAATACATAAACTCCGGAATCCAGCATTTTTCAGTTGAAAATAATATTGACACCACATGTGTGACCATTCCAACGAGCACAAGCACAGAGTTCTCCTCCACCCAGAACCGGAGAAACTAACCAATGCGCTCCGGGTGTAACGGTGCATTTCTCCCCGTCGAAGGGATTGTCCCATTATTTTTGACGCCGTGATTTCCGAATCGCATAGATCTATTGAGCAAGCATGAATCTGCCTCAAACTGCACAGTAAACTAGACCTCCAGGTTTCCAACAACCCTCTGACCCCCGGAGTTATTAGCAGTAAACCGTTAAGAGCCGGAGAGCATTAAAAGGTACATCTGTCTTTAACGGAACAGCAGAGAAAAAATGTGCTCAGAGTTTTTCCTGTGAGTTTCTCCGGTTGTGTGTGGAGGTGCATATAATAGTATGTCTCACATTTATGTCTCCCGTTTTTCCGCGGCCAAGCTGCGGGGAGAAATGCACTGTTACAACCGGAGCGCATTGGACAGTTTCTCCGGTACTGGGTGGAGGAGAACTCTGTGCTTGTGCTCGTTGGAATTGTCATATTGAATAAATAAACAAAAAAAAATAAAATGCTAAATATAAAAAATATGTGGTGTCAATATTATTCCCAACTGAAAAATGCTGGATTCCGGAGTTTATGTATTTAGCCTGTGTCCTGTGCAGCTCCACTCTGGAGTCTGCAGCTAAACGCTCTTGAGTTGAATTGATTCTGGTGAGGGCATGAACAAGGAAGTGACATCGTTAGTGAAGGCCCGCCCTGATGAGCAGTCTGACAGTTTGAATTGCCTTTTGAATAAAGTGGCACAAACCCCTTTGCAATGCAAGATGCAATTCAATACCTTGTTATTCAATTTTTTATTCAAAATATTTTGAAATGAATTTTTGAAATGAAGGATTGCATCAGCACTTTGCACATTGAATTGTCAATTGCAAAATGTATCCCCAAATTACATGCTCAGATTGAAAATTGAATTGACAATTGCAAAATTAATTGCCATTTGAATTAATGTGCTCATAATCTTCCATAGAATATAACACTGCAAAACACATCTGCAAAAACACAGTCCAAATAGAGCAATTAAATTTAAGGAATCATAAATCAGAAAACTGTATTGATCCTGGAGAACAATCGCTGTTATGACACAGAAACAAGAACAATATTAATATGAAACACACTATGCTATAAACACAAATGCTGGGGCAAAAATACTATAATTAAGTAACATAGTGTTGGGTGAATTACTAATAACACAAATGGTAGTTAGGGGTATGCTATTACATAACAGAGATCAGTACTAGATCTGTAGTATAGACACAGCTACTGATATTTCACATGCTAAGGCTATGCAGGTATTTTGCTATATTGAACTATATGGAATCTTTACAAAGAAATGTAACTACAATACATTATTAAACACCATAGCTGAATTTGCTTTCTTTCACAGCAATGCGAGGCTTCTAGATTAAAGAAATGGGAAATGCAACTTACCCTCATAGCATCCTTTTGTGAAAAGCATATCTATGGTGATGTTAAAAGATGTACAGTCTGAAAAGAATCCTTTGAGCGCCTAAAGAAAGGGAGAAATAAAAGTATTTATGGATGTGGATGATCCAATAAATCACAGTACAAATGAGCCTATCAATCAAAATAATAAATGTAATCCTTATTGTAGTAAGGATCCTTAATTACTGGCCCAGGTCTCCTTTTTAAAACTTTCAGTTATCTCTATTCCCTCTGCTGGTGTGCTTGATATTAACAGCCAGTTGATATTAACAGTGGTTCAACTGCAGCTTATTACTGTCCATTTGGATGTTGCACCATAAACGACTTGTTATGGCACCACAGAAAAGAAACAAAGAAGCAAAAGCAAATATTCAAAAGCCACATTAGCAACATCATGAATGTAATAAGAGTCTGAAAAAGTGTTGTGAGCCGTGTCTGCAGGTGCGCATTTGTACCCGATCAGTTAGTGCAGCGACGGCCATATCCTCCAAGCCCAGCTCGTAGCACAGCCGAATAAATAAAGGTCCAAACTTGAACTCCCCAAAAGCAACGCTTTGGTTTTCTTCATGGTACCTGCACAGAAATTTGGAATTAAATAGCATGCTGTGTACTGTATATTGCACCAGTTCACACAATGTACTACTCTATCAGAACCATACAGCACATCCGATATGAGACAAAAGCTGCGCACTATACCCAGAAACCAAGCACAGATGGTCGGCTGGTGGAGGCAGTGTGATGCTCTGGGAAATGTTCTGCTGGGAAACCTTTGGGTCTGGCATTCATTTACTCGGACACTGTTGCAGACCAAGTTCATCCCTTCATGCCAATGATATTTCCTACTACGACATATTTCAGGTACAGTTCTGCTTCTGTTTACCATTCCTAATTATGGACTGAAACCTAGTTAGAATACAGCCTGTATTCCCAGGCACCTTTAGACTTCTAGAAATCTTGATTAACACTTTGGGTTACATGCAGCATACTACTTACTAATTAGCTCAAAATCATTACGTGCACAGTATGTAGTAGACAGTCTGTCTGACCTTTATCAAGTGTATGTTTGTGACCAGTTTAAATTGACCTCAAACAAATATTCCAGGGTAAATGTTTATCTACTGCATGACTTTTCTGCGTTCTTGCATACAGTTAGCCTATTAAATTCCATCATGCCTGTTTAACTGATCTTAAATTGATGAGCTGGTATATCAGCACACATGGCTGTTGTCTGTTTTTGGTTGAAAGATCTGAAAAGAAACCTTGGCTTGATAATATTTTTTACATGTCTACTACCTTGTTATTAATGAATTAAGGAAAACCGTCTTACCTATAGACAGCATTTCTAGCTGTGACCATATCCTCAGGCGACTGGCAGAGATGCAGAAGCAGTTTCAGTTCATCCTTCAGGATCAACTCATTCTTTTCCATCTTCTGATTCAAAGCATCAAAATAATCATCTGTCAGATTAAAGGGGAAAAGAGGACGTGTTGATATTTCAGATACTGCAGATATTTCATGGCTGAAAACATATGTACTTTGACTCTGATTAGAAACAATAGGCGGCTTATACGATGACTGCTAAAACCAGACTCAATAACTTGGTTGATAAATGTTGGTCTTAGCTATAAACTCAGTGGAGGAGAGAGGGATTGACTGGCACAATTTTAGTCTTTGCAGCTACTTGTCCCACTTGTACTTTACATTAGGATTGCTCAACTGGCTGCAGTAGGAAAGTTGAATGCAAATGATATAATAACAGAGATAAAAATAAATAAAATAAATAAAATAAATAAATAAAAACTGCTTCCTGGAATGAGTGCACTGGTGATGCAAATTGGCCTGTATTAAAACATCAGAGTAATAATTATTTATAAATAATTATCAATCCAATTAAACATTTCTTTATACACAAAATACAAATTTATCCCAAACAACATTTGATATCAATTTTGGTTCAGAATTTGTTATTTTTATCTTGAGATTCACTTATCAAATGGCCTAAAGCTCGGAGGTGAGTGCAACTTGCCGAGGTGCATCTTGTCAGCAGGCAGGACAGGCAGCTGCTTGGGGCCCTCAAGCCACTAGATGGCGAACGAGAGCTGATAATTTAATCTACGGTAGTGGCAACTACGTTTTGAATGTTCATTCCTTTGAACTTTATCAGAGAATGTATTTACCTGCAAATATTTTAATATTTATTAACATGACGCCAAAAACTGGTTAGAGGGGGGGCCCCCAGTGAATTTTAGCTTGGGGCCCCAACAGACCCGAGGATCACCCTAGGAACTACTTGTTACAAACTGAATGCAAATTAAATATAAAAACAGATTTTATACAGTACTGCACTCTAGTTGTGTTATTTAGTGCGTAAAAACAGTCCCACATTTAGGTAGTTTGACATGTGCCAAACAAACCTGGACAAAACTCTGAATTAACTTTATTTTGGCTACCTAACACTACTTAACACTGGCTTTCAAATCATTTACGGACTGCCAGTTCTAACTAAAATAAATTCCCGGTATCTCTCTCTGTCATTATCATTCTATAGGTTTCTGTTATTTTAGCAGATTGCACCATTCAGAGCTCTTGATTAAACTGGTAAATGCTCACCAAGAGAACAATATTTTTTTATGTTACAATTTGCTGAAACATCCCCCAGCTGATTTAGATGTTAACACTGTGCCAACTCAATTCTTCAATAAATCTCAGATAAAGAGTCTACAGAGACATGGCATCGTTCACACAAAAGGGAAGTCATTCACTGACTTTTGGGTTTTGAAATCTGGTGGGCCACAGCGAGCTTCCTCCGCTGGAAATCTTGCAGCTTCACCACGTCCTCGGACAAAAGATGGCGTTTGGCTGAAACAAGTCACATTTAAGTAATGAGCAATTTCATCAGAACATCTGCATCTATCAATATACCAACAGAAGGCTCTATTAGTTTTTCTTTGTTCTGAAATGTAAAGATCCAGATTAAGTGGTGCTCAACATGTAGATGTCACCAACATAACATTAAGAAATTCAACTGGAACTAGGAGGGCAAATTTCAATATTAATAAATATACTGTAGAGTAAAATAATCACAAATATATTTTGGTACAAGCACAGTTGAATCGTAACACATTTCAAAGCACAAACAGATTAAGACTTGTAACCAGTCAATAGTTTAGATTTCCACCTAACCTTCTTTACTTGTTCTCAACTGTGAGTGAGTGAGGCTTTTTTCCCTAGAACTTCATGTTCACTGCAGGTTTATAGAAGCGTCCCTTATCTTCAACTGATTTTATATTGAGTGTAAATGATTCTAGTTAATCTAACACTAATCTTTATCTTGTGCTGTTGATAATCCACCAGAAACGTATCTGTATTATCATCTATGATTAAAATAAAATGTGACCGTAAATACTTAATCTCTGTTTTACCCAAAGTGGGGGTGTTAGAAAAAGGCTTCCTTCCTTAACATAAACACAAAAGCAGATTTAAAGAAAATATATGTTCTGTTTGTTATTATCTAGTGTGGGAATAGTTTTTATCAGGTATGGGTAGCTCCACAAAATGCAGTTTAAGGCTACTAAACCCATTTGAACATCTCATCCAAGCACCTGGAACTGGAGCAAGGGGTTAATAACCAAATTGTTACTTGGGTTGAGTGTGTTGGGAGCAGCAAAAACAAAAGTGCATAACAGAGGGTTTTCAGGACCAAGGTTGGTAAACACTGGTTTAGTGCAAGACAATTTGTAGATATACACTCTATGGACAAAAGTATTGGGACGCTTGACCTTTCCACCAACAGGGACTTATGACACTGCATTTGAATTCATAGATTGTAATATGGGGATTGGTCCCCTCTTTGCAGCTATAACAGCTTCTACCGCATTCCACTGGTATTGCAATCTCCATTCCAGTTCATCCCAAAGGCTATGGATGGGGTTGGGGTCAGGTCTCTCTCAGAGCTCATGCTGAAATAGAAAAGGTTTTTTTCCTCAAACGGTAATCATAAAGTTGGCCTGGAATCATGGCCTCGTCCAAAATATATTAGTATGTTGTAATATTAGGATTGCCCTTGACTGAAATTAAGGGGTCTAGCCTACACCATAAAAAACAGTCCCAATACATTCATCCACATAGTGTACTTGAGGTGACACTGAACAGTCTCCTGACACTGCCTGTACTGCAACTCAGCCCCGTTTCACGCCTCCAAAATATATGTTCGAGTTAAAGCTGTCAAACACCGAGAACACACCTCCAGATCTGCATTTAAAGCAGTCCGACTCCACTGTCCCACGAAGTAGAGCCCGAAGAACAAACCTGCCACTGCACTTCAATTCCAGCAACGCCATGTTCTCTCTCGACTATACCAAAACGAACCGCACAGAGCACCTGCAATGCACATATTTATTCATTTAAAATAGACACGCAGGCATTGCTAAAGTGTAAAATAAACGTAATTACAGTTCTTATTCATTACAAAGTTTTACCAGGAAGAAATCCTAATTTACGTTACATGTTAGTGAAACAGAACCCCCTATTTAAAGGCCACTTGGAACATTCCAGCATGGCCCGGTCCGTGTTTACATTCTAAACTTAAAAATTTTAAAGCAATACACGCCAACTGCTTCATATGAATATATATCTAAAATATGATCGTTTGATATATTTTAACATCTGTAATTTTATCGTTTGCTATATTGAGAATGTTCATTTAAATCAACAGAGGGCGCTGCAGCTCTGAAAAATACACGACTGAGCTGAGTCTGTTTTAATCTTTCTATCTACACCAGGGGTCACCAACCTTTTTGAAACGGGTACGGAGCCATACGAAGGGCTACCTGTCTGACACACTAGAACAGAGTTTACATAAACCTATTCTAAACGTCATGTCTAATAAACATGTTTTAAATGCTTTTTTTTAGATATTGACATTTTCAGAACTATATAATTGCTAAATAAACTTGATCAAAGAAGAACATGATAAAATTAAATGTTTGACACTGCTAACTGGGGAACTGTGCTATATTTAGAACAAGTCGGCGGGCTCATGTGGTTCTTGGGAGCACCCTGCAGTTTAATGCTGTAACACTATTTGGATTGTCCCCTGTAGAAGCTCAGCTTTATCTAAATATCTATTAAATATAACTATATGTGGAATTGAATATTAAAGATTCCTTTAAATGTAACTAATCCTTATCTTAGCCGTTACCTAAAACTGAAATCTAGTCCTAGCCTTCATAGTTCACCAGATTCACCAGAAAAAAGCAGCTTTTTTTTTTAAGACTATTAAAATAGAATTGTGGCCTGAAATTTCTTTCACAGCAATGCGAGGCTTTTTTTCCTGGGGGGATTTTAGAGAAAGAATTTAGAAAGGCAGGACCCTTCATTGAAATTATTTCTCCAGAGACACAAAAGTTGACTTTACTATTTAAAAAATGTTTCATTTAAATTCGGGTTTCCTGGACAGGGATTAAGCCTAGTCCTGGATTATGTAGTGCTGTGATTAGAGATTTTCAATTGAAAAGGAAAGGGTAGTTCAAGATTAGGTTTAATCCCTGATTGGGAAACCAACCCATAATTTAATAAATACATATGTAATATATAGTGGAAATACAAACAGATAGGCATTTAACATTATGCTTTTAACTAATGTTTAATTTGCAATCTCTGTGAATACCTTACAATCTTATTAATAGCATGATCAATAAAGCTAGATACAACTTCAGTTGTTCATGCCTAGACCTACCCCAAATTAGGAAACAAGCCAGAGTATTTTATTAATTTATTATAGCTTTGGTAATGTCATTGCATTTGCATGCTTATTGTCAGTAAATGAGAATACTGTAAGATTCTCTTATTGACATATATGTTACTTCTGTTTCTGTGTTTTAGTTCACCTTTCTGCATCCCTCCCATTTATTTGACAGCTTTAAAAATATGTGCACAGACCCTCAGTTAAAGCAATCAATTAAAACAGAACACAAACTGTCAGCAGGCTTTCAGTCTCACCTACAGCAGTGTAGACAGCTTATCAATTGAACAGCCCAGAAAGGACAACATTGGGATTTGACCTTCACTGCTGCTATTGATTTGAATTAGTTTAGGCTATCTAATCATTGACTTCAACAACTTCTACCTGAGGAAACTGATGAATTTGCAATATTTCAGAATTTCAGATGTATTTTCTAAGTGCGACGTAGTTCCCACCTCATGAAAACTTGATAAAATTTGTTTTCCTGTTACCTTCCATAAGGATTGACTTTTGCCAACTTTGAAAGCTCTTCTGAGTTTCCAAATGTCACAAGTTAGCAGGGAAATGTATAGAATAATATTAATAACAAAGTATTTTTTTAATAATTGGTAGTGGTTTACTTTTCTTCACATGCTGGTGGACAGTGAGGTCATCAGAACTCTCTGGAGGGTAGAATCATGCTTCACTGGTTTGGCAGTCGGAATCTGTGTTCAGTAGATGCCATTACCATGGACAGTGCCAGCAGGAAAGTTTGGTGTAGGAGGCATAAAGGTGAGGGGCTCTTGGGTTTTTTGGGGCCTGGCCCAGACTCTTAGCTCCAGTGAGGGGTGATGTTAACATTCCAGCATACAAAGACATTTTACACAATGATTGACTTCCACATTTGTGGCAAGATATTTGGCAATTCCTTTCCCTCCTTCAGCATGATTATGAATCAGAAAACTTAATTGATACAGGAGTTTTCATGTAATAACTGCACAGATACACAGAGAGAGGAACGATATGAATATAAAGCAAAAAATAAAAGTAACATTTAAATGAGAGAAGCATATCCCATGAAGACCAGATGAGTTTGGTGTGGAGTCCTGAGCCAAACTGAACACATTTGGGATGAACATCAGTGCCTTACCTCCCAAATCCTTATTTGACTGAATGGATACACAGATACGCCTTCTCAGGAGAATGGAGGCTGTTATAGCCACAAAAGGAGGAGCGAACTCCACAAGAAGGCCCATGGTTTTGAAAAGTGCAGTCCAGTAAGATCACATAGGTGCATACATTATTTCTATTGTATGTACTTTTTACCAGCAAAGTTTGTGTATGTGCATTGAATGTGGTAGGCAAGCTTATATGAATGCTAATTTTAGCTCATTTACTTATTTATGCACATCTGCAAATTATTCACGAGCCACAGAACAAGTGGGGAACAAGAAAAAGCTGTGATCTGTATCTGGCATCCTCAAACCAAGAGCTGCTCACAAAATGAATGCATCCATGACCACAAGATGTTAATTAAAATTCACCCTGACACAAAGATAGGCTAACTCACTTAAGCCATCATATATCTACAGTCTTCTGTACCAAGTTCTCTTAGACTGCATGGACAGTTGACTAGAATTGTAAATTTTTCATGTTGATGACAGTTACACTTGCGATAAATGTTTCATTTTGGACAATAGAAGAGCAAAAAATACTCAACAAGCGATTTTTTTTTATGTGTAAAATGTCATACACGTATGAAGTTCAAACTCAATCAAAGCCTCAAAGCTGATACTCCTCCTCTTCACAGTGGGGGATAATTAGTCACTGACAGGATAATTCCGTGATCTTTTATTCATCTGCAACTTGAAAGAGCATTTTGAATGAGGCACATATGTGTATATTCTTGGGACAGCCCGTAGCGGTGTGTGTATGGCTGCATGGATGGATGGATAAATGAACTTGTTGGTTGGTTGACTGGTTATTTGGAAGGATGGTAGAAATGTACATATCTAATGCCTTTTGACACACAAATTAACATAAATATATATGTGTATTAATGAAGCATATGATCAGATAGCTGTGGTAAGTCGCTTTTTGCAGAGTCGATTTTGGCCCATTCCCTTTAACAAACCATCTTCGGTTCTGCCTTGCCACTGCAAAGTCCTTCATACATTTTTGATAATAATAACAATAACAATACATTTTATTTAAAGCGCCTTTCAAGGTACCCAAGAACACTGTACAATAAGTAACAAGGGTTACACCGTAAAAGAAAAATAATAAAATACCAAAATGGACATAAAATTAAAATAATATGACAGCTCATATCATATACCATACAACAAATACGAAGTATAGCTAAGACAATTAAGAGGCAATGGAACAGGCTAGTGTAAAAAGATGAGTTTTTAGTTCAGCTTCGAAGTCTGAAAGTGAAGTGGATTGGCGCAGAGCAAGAGGAAGGGCATTCCAGTCTCTCGCCCATAGACCACAGACCAGCAGAGGGAATGAACAAAATGTGAGCATCTGATGAACGCAGGTTGCGGGTCGGTTTATATGGTTTAAGCAGATTTGATAAACAGGATGAGGCCAGATCGTGTAGGGATTTGTAGACCAAAAGGATGATACTGTATTGTATGCGAAATTGTACAGGAAGCCAGTGTAACGTATGCAAGAGAGGTGCAATGTGTTCCTGGGATCTGGCACGTGTTAAGACTCTAGCAGCAGAGTTCTGGACATGCTGTAACCTGTTTAGTCTTTTTGCTGAGACACCAAACAGCAAAGCATTACAGTAGTCCAGTCTTGTTGTAATAAAAGAATAAAGAAGTGTTTCTAAACGGACACTGGCGAGGCCGTTCTTTATTTATTTAATGGTTAGTTTTAATGGATTGTCTGGCCACTAGGTCTGTCAGATAAATGGAAGTGGTATAGAAAGGTTGATTGAACAATACTGAGAACAACAGAAGCAAGACTGAGGGTATGAGAAACTGACAACCGGCTTGTTTTATTGAAAATATTATTAATATTACTCTTACTTGTTTCCCAAGCCTATGCATCAAGTAATTATGATACGCCTAGCTTTTTATACCAACATTTATTAAACTGGCACTTATTTATATCTCCACACAGTAAGCCTTTTTACCACCAGTATCAAGAACCAGTAAATTTCTTTATGGCCTTTAGTGTCAATCCTAAAAATTGACACTAAATTCCATTAAAATTAAATGAAAAGGTATAGCCTACTCTATGCATTATAAAAGACCTATAGAAAGAAATAGCACCTGAATCTGTTGTAGACCTATACTTTGTAAGATCTTCACAAAGAGATTGCAAAATATAACATTATTTATAAGGTAAGAAACTGCATTCTGCCTCTATTTCATAGAGAGAGAGAGAGAGAGAGAGAGAGAGAGAGAGAGAGAGAGAGAGAGAGAGAGAGAGAGAGAGAGACAGCGAGAGAGAGAGAGAGACAGCGAGAGAGAGAGAGACAGCGAGAGAGAGAGAGCCAGCGACAGCGAGACAGACAGACAGACAGACAGACAGACAGACAGACAGACAGACAGCACACACACATACACACAGACAGAGAGACTGAGACACACACAGACAGAGAGAGACAGACAACCAGTGCTTGTCTGAGAAAGTCACGACCTGAGCTTGTGACCCAAAGGCCTAAAATCAACCAAAGGCACAAACTGGGTATTTTTGAGTAGTGTGAGCAAACAGTTCTGAGACTTATTGAGCTTCTTTGTATAGGTAGTGGAGACTAAAAGGCTGTAATCTATGAAATAAAAAACCTGTTAATTCCAAGCTGACCATCAGACTTCGGAGGAAGCACGAACCCGTAATAATAGATCCCACTTCTGCCTTCTGCTATAGAAAATGAAGTATTCAGAGATGTTCCTCTTTCACTTTGGTCAAAGAACACCGCAGTCTGTTAAACTGGAACATGCAGCTGCGGCCGCATCCAGATATGGACATATTGTCAAAAAAATAAAGGTGCCAATGAAGGTTCTTTGTGAAGAGGAGCTAATATTAATATTTTTTATAGAGCTATTCAATGAGTATGAGTAATGGTAGAAACCTTTAGTTCATATAATGCAAGTTTGAGATTTCTCAGCACGTTTGAACCCACGTGGCATAAAATCATGATTTTTGTTCCAAGAAATAAATGAGTAATGAGTAAATATTGAGTCCTTTATCAGTGCGTGGGCTCTTTCCAATTAGTAAAATGTTCCTCAAGGAACCAGACAGGAAGTGTTTGAAAGACTCTGAGGTTTTCAGTATGTGAGTTTTTTTTTCCCAAGTGGTGGCTTTCATTAGCGATAATTTTCATTTACTGGCTGGTTCAAATAATATAGCTCTAAATTTGAAAAGCTCCAGTACACACAATTATTCCTGGCCCACGGCTTTGGTTGTTAAATGGCTTTATCTAGCAGATCCAACAGGTCTCAGGCGAAGAGTAAAACGCTTGGTCGCTCTCCCATGTTCGCTAGATGAATCAGCCGTGCCATCAAAGCGATGGAGGAAACATCACACTCATTAACATGGACATCAACCAGCTATGAGATTAGTGTGCACCAACTGGATGCCGGTTAATAAAAGCAGGCTAATTAACTGGGCTGTCTGCTGCCATACTTCATTTCCAAATAACCTTCAGGGTCTTCAGATCCTGATCCTCTTCTGCCTAAATCTTTCATCCAGTGCACCTGGGTTCTCGTTTTTCTTTTTTTTGGCTTCTTGAGAGCTAATGAAAGCATGGGCAATAACAGTTGCAGGTTTCTACTTTGACTATTTATAACGATGTAATAATACTGTACAGTCTGTATTGGGTTTGAACTGACATGGTATGCTCACACATGAAATCTACACTATATTGACAAAAGTATTGGGACGCCTGTTGTCCAGGGTTTGGGCCTTACTTCCAGAGAAGGGCATTCATAAAGGGGACAAATTATGCAAAACTCACTTTAGTTATAATAGGTCTATGGACTATACAAAACATGTTCATGAAGTTCTTTGCATGAAATCACTCTCACAGGATGAATAATCACCAGCTGCAGCTCCATATTAAATAATATTGAACTGAATTCAAAGTCATTACAGTCCCTGTTAGTTAAATTGTCAGGCGTCCTAATACTTTTGTCTATATAATGTGTCTACATCATCCCAGACCTGAACAAGCCAGACAATAACAATCTTTTATTCATAGTCAAAGTAATTCTTTCTTTTTCTTTCTGTTGGAAATATGCTGTGGCGAAAGATTCCAGTCCTTTCATGTAGAATCTTTTTATTCCTCGGGATTCTTGGGACTTCAGCCGTTCGAATGGTTCTGTTTTATGCTTCTAGAACACCTTTTTCTCTTTACTTTTATTTAAAACTCCTCAGAGCCCGTAAGTGTTCATTCCTTTTCCTTTTTTCCCCTCTCCTCCTTCTCTCAGTTCACGCTCATCACTCATACACATCCAATACAGTTTGCTGAGGTAAAACCCACCGTGGCCAAATCCTGCCTGATCAATCAAGCTCTTACATGGCATGCCGAGGCTTAACAATACAGTGGTCTGCCAATATACTTGTAAGAACACTGCTGTCGGTTGTTGATGTGAGGTTTGCTGGACACGAAGGTAAAGAGGGAGAGTCAAAACAACATGAGGTATCGCGGAAAAGAAAAGAAGGAAAGAGGAAAGAGTGGAAGAAGAATCATTGTTGCTGTTGCTGCCAAACTGGTTTTGTGCCTTTGTGCCTCCAGAGCGCTTGGCAGAGCTACCCAGGAACCCAGGAGAACAAAAGGCAATTGTACATTTGATTTATTAAGATGGTGCAAAAATCCAGACCTGTGTTTTCTAGGAGAAATCTTGCTTTGTCCTCTGCTCCAATTTGCCTGGGGAGAATATTAATAACCTCCAGAATATTAATAGGACGAGTTGCGTAGGTCCTACGTTGAACTCTCCCTGGAGAACGCAGAGAGATTCAGTTTAGTTCTGACTTGTGTTTATATAGTTCATTTTACAATGACCGTTATCTCGAAGCAGCTTTATAGAAATATATTCCCAGACCTCTAATGAGTCAACCAAGAAACGAGCAACACTTATAGGAAGAGGAACCGTGGCTCAAAAGGGGAACAGGTCTTCCTCTCGTGGGAGGATAGTCAGATAATGTGTGGGGTGAGTGCTCACTAACCATGTAACCATTGGAAGATTCTTTAAGATGAAAATGGATAGAAAGTACTAGTGACAACACTTGACCATGGAACTTTCCATTAAAATGGCCTTCGCCTACATGACATACATTTGGAACACACTCCACTTTTTGCAAGTAAGCATTTCTGATCTGACCGGGATAAATTGTGTAGTACCTTGGAATAAGCAGGAGAGAGTAATGGAATAATCATGCTACTGTTCTCTCCAGTTTTATTAAAGTTTTAAATTCATTTATATTTGTTGTAATTAAATGTGCCTTTTTTTGTAAATAGAGGCAGAGTTCCAGTGGCAAAATATCAATGATGTGTTGATCAGGAGCAGAGTATTAATCTTGTTTTTTGTTTTTGTTTTTTGTGTTTTTTTGTGGTCGAGTCATATACGGAGAGAGAGGAGGGTCGAGTCATCCTTTAAAAATGTGTTTGAGAGAGAGCCTGTGATGTCACAGCTACGTAGGCTTGAAAGGAACAAAAAGGAAAGAAAGAGAGGTGGAGGGAAACACATTGCAGACTCATGAATTTCAGGAATTTTTGTATAAGAATGACGTGTGTCATTGTTTGTTGTGGCTCATGTAAAACAATCAAACTGTGAACCACCCCCATTATCAGCCATGATTAACCATACACTGCTTGATT
>JBBMFX010172690.1:0-12417 GCA_037832545.1 Rhabdalestes septentrionalis | reverse complement strand
GGCTCCATTTCTTGTCCCCACTAAAACGCTACAATATGTAATCTAACATCAAGTTACAGTGAGTAAACATTAATTAATATGTATGAATGCTATTTTATACAAACACAATCGTTCATGTTTGTTCATTGTGCATTAAGTAATGTCAACAGGTACAAATTTTAGTTTAAAAAAATATATAAATACATTTTATAGTTTCTGTATAATATTTGTTTACCGTTAAGTCATACTAAAGGAAATCTTTTCGAATAAAAAAAAAATGTATATCATATACATAAGTAATCTTATCCACACGTATTATAAAGGCAAGGCTTGTTATTTAGTGAAAAGTTACATATAAAATCGTTTTACTGAAGGATAATATTTTCCAGGCTGAGGAAGACCACGAACCACCAAAGAAAACTCCTAAGTATACAACGATTACACATTAATTTCAGTATGACAAAAACTCTGTTGAGGCAAGAAAACTGAACCAAGCTGTTGCTGAATTCATATGTATGGAACTTTTTATTTATTTATTTTTTGTAAACATCTGTTTTAATGCTTGTAATTTATTTAGTTATTTAATTACTGAAATTTTTAAAATGGCTCGGTTTTGTTTTATTTATAATAATTTTTTATAAGTATTTTTCAGTCATGGCCTATTTTGGTTATTGATGCAAATGTTTAAGTTTATAAATAAGAAGAGTGTATATTCAGTCGCGTTTGTTTAATTATTGTTTGTTATTAATAAAAATAGCTCGTTGTTCAATTCATGTTTTTGTGTTATGCTTTGGTACCGAGAACCGTGGATTTTCACTGGTATTGGTACCGAATACTGTAATTTCGGTACCGTGACAACAATAAATATACATATATACATACACAGATATATGTAATTCATGCCTTTTGATAGACATGATCAGTAGTTGTACTGAGGACATAGTAATTTATATCCCCTTTTATTTATATCTCCTTATCGTGGGACTGAAGCACAAGACGTGGTCTCACGTTTCTTGGCTCGACACTCTCCCAAGTTACTCGAGGAACAGTAGAAACCTGTGAGAAATACCTGGATCTCAGTTAAACACACCACTAAAATACAAGTGCAAACTTTAATAACACAAATTTAAAATTCAACCACGATCGTTTCTACCTACTACATCCCAATTAGTAGATGTAAAATTTCATCGCAAAGAAATACATTTCGCTGGAAATGCAACATCACAAGAAGCTCATTCTTTTTCAGTAACAATGGTGTAAACACATGCGTCACCCACCTAAATCAGGAACGACGAATACGGGTATTTCCACTATCGCTTTTTTCACCTTGCTAACGTTAGCAAGTTAGCTCAGTGCGACAGTGAGTTTCTGACGATACTTACGAATCTAACTCCCTCTTTTTTCTTACTCACTTGGGTTAGCCATAATAATCAGAAAACAAGCTTTATAACAAAATGCAGTTGTATTGTCGATTAACATTATTCGCTGGTGAATTCTTCTTTTCGCGGCATGAAAATACGTTATGGAGCCCAAAGATAATAAAGGCGATAGAATGGGTGGAAACATTCGAGCTGACACGGATTTGTGGGAAATGTAGTTGAACATTCGGAAATCACAAAGGGTGGAGTGACGCCCTTTCAGGTCTCCCTTAAAACTACACTTCCCAACTACCCTATGCTGTTCCTCTTGGCTGGACAAACGCCGTTTTTTCCCGAGAGCATGTTACCCAATAATATTTTAAGGGCGGTTACTTTTGTACATATTAACCAATGAGTTACCGTTATGGGTATAGGGATGTGTTTGTATACCTGTCACTCAAGCACAGAGGGGTAATGCGATCGCCACAGAGAGAAAGAGTTCGATTGGTTCGGAATCACTCCTCGACGCGGATCACGGGTTTTCAGGCAAAATTGGGACGTTAATTGCCGAGGATTGGTTTCCATTGGATTAATATAAATCTTTACCACATCAGAACCAAGAGATCTGCGTCTAACTGTAACTTTCAGGTAAGGTGACAGACATTTTAGTATGTATTTGACATTTTAGACACGAATTTTAGTATGTATTTGACAGGGGGGGAAATCACAGATTACCCTCCTTGACCACTCATCGTAAACTGTCACTTTTCAGAAATGTTCAGTGCAATGTAGCTTTAGCTGTGCGGTGATTGCATTTTTTGCCAAGCGTTCCCAATGCTTACATGAAGACTGGGGGATCCGAGGGCTTGCTAACCTTGCTTGTACCGCGAAGCAGAGGCGAAATGGGCTTGTAAGGTAAATAGGTTAGAAAACTGCCTTTTGCAGATTCATTATAAGTATATGGACAACTGGATATTTAAACTTTCACATAGACACATAGATATCACCTACACATGTTGTGCTGGAATTCGTAAATGTAAGTAAACCCGTAATGCTACCGCTCGACATCTAATAACTGAGAAAAACGCTGCTTATCGTTACGTAAGTACTTGTGCAGTACACTGCGACGTAAAAGTTATTGTAAGACAAAAGCATTAACTGTTCAATTCTGGAGTTCTGGCTGGTCGATACAGCGCCATTTACTGCTATACAGACAGTAATATAATAAAGGTTATACATTTGCTGGTGCCTTGGTGAGCATTTAGCTGTTGCTACATTGATTTCCCGAATGCTACATTGTTACTATTTCGAGTTGAAAACTTCCGTGTTGCCTTGTTTTCTTGCAATTCCATGTTAACTTCTGCTCCTCCGCTTTGTTTTTTTCGAACGCCTGTCTTGCAGGTCGAGCAGAAATGGCTGGCGAGTTGGGCTGTAGTGTTTTGTAAAGCGTTTCTATCGTCGATATCTGTCAAAGCACGGTGCAGCAGGAGCCTGTTGTCACTCTTGATTAGCGGGGTTGTTTTTAGTCTCCAACAGTGCTGGTTCTGAGACTATACCAGACTATAGAAGAATGACAACGAGTTATTGTCTCAGGGTGACATTCTTTCCCTGCTGGAAAGCGACGTTGCTTATGTCAAACTGTATTTACGGGTTAAGTGTCATGTCATATCTACACTCATTTGTAAGAATATCGTGGCATGAGTATCTGAATAGACATCTTTTAATAAGTTTTATTTCTGTTTGGGTTGACCTTGCTCCTAGAGGCTTTAGCATATTCATTGTGAGAGTCTGTGATACAGGACCGTCAGCATTCTGCAGTCCTTGCTTTTCGCCTCCATTTAGACACAGAGAACATCTTTCTTTCATTTATTTGTTGATTAATCGAAACAATCGGGTTGTTTATTTTTTCATGTTAGCTGACGTTTGTCATTCCTACAGCTTTATTCGAAATCACTATGCTCTGACTATGTCTGAGCTAATATATGGGCTTCGGAAAACTCGGGGTCGTGCTAGAAACGAGGAGATCAAACATGGCTAACAACAATAGAAGACAGAAAATACCAATTTCGGGACATTGCTGCGTCTAAATCGACACATTTGTAGTAGCTGACGGGCACAGAGTGATTCTTCGACTTAAGTGATGCGATTACTCCGTCTTTCACCCTTTGGACCGCTTAACTGTTTGCCGTGTGGCAAAGAAATGGCGTCATCATCTGCCGTAGCGCAGCAGACATTACGCTAACTTACTCCAGTACGTGAGTTTTCTCTCGGCGAGGAAAATGTTCCAGTGCTCTCTAAGGCTTTAGTTTTTAGAGTCTCATGTTTTGATCGAAAACGCGACGTAAACACCTATACCTGTCCGTGTATGAGTCGGCTATGCAAGGTGACCGCTTGCTTTTGGGAAAAATCTTGTGATCGAGACCATTCTTGCAGGTTGCGGTCTTGCTGGTCGCCCATTAGTATGCCCGAAACGTTCAGGCCTGAATAGCTCGTTTCGAACTCTCACATTGTGCAAATGGTGTTGGTGTAGGTGAGCCATGGTTTTGAAACCGACTCCAGTTTACAGCATAGAAACAACACACCTCGACCATAACCTTAATGTAAACATAATGGTCACAAATACAGAACTGCCTTCTACTAATTTTCTCTCTATCTGAGGCAGATATAACTGTTGAAAAATAGGTTACACGGTGTGCCTCAACGCAAAACACATTACTTGAAGTGCCACCGTGAGCAGGAGTCCCTGATTACAGCAGACTCGCTTCAGGCATCCGCTTTATTTACGTCAAATTTCCGTTTCATGAGAATGAAATATCTCCTGATCTGTTCTGCCTGTGTATTTTCTGAATTCACAGGACCCATATGCGTGTCAATGTTTTTTTTACTGATATTAATGTTTGCTGAACTATTTTAATTTTTGTTGCACACTACTACCATTATCACTAGCGTTGTTTGATTAATTTTCTCGCTTATTTTTATGTTGTTTATCAGTCACATTTTGCTGCTTGTTTTATATTTGTATGTTGAACTGCATTTTGTGTATTAAAGGTGCTGTATAAATTGCATTACTAATACCACAAATTAATTTATGCTAGATATTAAAGTGTTGATTTGTTTTTTGTCTTAAAGCTAAAGGGTTGGAACTACTGTCCTTCCAATATTGTTGTGGACAGAGATGAAGGTAAGCTATTAGTTTTTCCTCTTCAGCCTTTCTTTGCCTCCATGTATCCTATTCGTTAAACTTTGTTTGATCCAATGGTTCACTCTCAAAAATGAGAAAACAATGCTGAAATGAAGAGGTTCACAACCTCATTCCATAATGCAATTTTTTACATGATTGCAGAATCGTTAGATTGTAGAAATGTCTTTAGTTTAAAAAAATTATTTACTCATGCATACATTTCACTTTGAAAAATGAACTGAAACAACAGTGCTAATACTGCTCCAAAGAGCCTGTTTTGCACTTTCATTTTAAAGAATGTATTTGTCCCTATTCACAGAAAAAAATCACGGCTTCCAAAAGCCTGTTGCAAAGCCAATGATATTGCACCTGAACCTGAAGCATTTTGGTATTTTGGTATAGTTACTTCAATCACACCTATTGCTGTTTAAAAGTATTTTTTTCCCTTAACCTAACAATCTCCATTTGTTTTTCAACATTTTAATTAAAAATTATATCACTACAGCAGTGGTGTTCATCCTAGTTTCAAATCCATTTACTTTCATTGCATTACCTCACAGTTTAATGTAAAAGTTTATACACCCCGGGCCGTTTAAGTGGAAAAAACTATAGATTGTGTTCAACAGGGTTTGAAAATGATCAATTAATGTTTAGGTAACATTAGATTGCGTCAGAAATGAAAGTGTAAAACAGGTGCAAGCCATATTTGCATTTATAAACAATAAAGCTTAAAGGTTCCGGATAAAAAAAAAAAAAAAGTAGTATGTATTCACTGGCAAAGTTTTGAAGTGTACTGATAACTCTTCAGTCCACATGGTCCTTAGAAATTAAGCTGCAAAAGTAACCAATTTTGAATGTATTATTTTGTTATAACAAAAACAATTCCATTGACATATATGTAACTAATCAGCGAATCTCCCATTCTAAAAATGCTATAGGCAGTGCTTCAGACTGTATTGCTTTTTGAATGCTGTGCTGAACAGAGCAGTCAGTCAGAACTAAGTCTGGGCAATATGGCTGAAAACTGTATCACAATATCAGTCGATATCGATAATTATTGATATTTTTTTACCCATTTAAATTAAGGACCAGGAGAAAAATATATTTCATTTAAACATTTTATTTAAAACTTAACCTTCCTCTGACCATAGTCCCCTCATTTATTAAGACAGAAATGTGAACAACCATGGAATACTCATAGTGTAAACATCAGTCTAAACTCACAATGAACACTTAACTATTATCTCTTAACATTTAAGGTGCAAAATGAAAGAAAATGTAAGAGATGCTGAATAAAGTGTAATAAAATGTTGCAAAATGTTAAACATAAACAGATAAACCTGAGATTTTAGTGTTAGGAAGTTCACGAGCTGTTCACCTTCTGGTGAATAAAGTGTTTTTAAATATGGGCAGTGTTTTGTAAACATAAATAAAACTGACGTAGACGGAGATACATCTGTAATATAAAAAAAAAAAACCTGATGCAGTACAGTAACATTGTTTGAAGTATAAAACCTGCATAAATATGAAAATGTAACTCAAGTTATTATTACTCTAATCATACTTGAAGTTGAACTATTCAATTACATTTTCAGTCCAGTTTTTGTGCTAGGAACACCAGCTGGTTGTCCTTCTCTGGGTCTAAAGCTGCCCTGGTGCATGTGACAATATTACCCCCGGTACAAAAAATTATTTCTGAGGGGGTGCTGGTGGCTGAGATCCACAAGTGTGGTTCCCGATCCCCTTTTTGAGCTGCAACCCGTATTTTGAGCCGTGGTCTGTGGTGTGTGGGGTTCCCTATCCCCATTTTGAGCCACGGTTCAAGTGTTCGGAGCATTAGCAGGGTTGCTAAGCAACAGGTTTGTTATGTTATCTTAAGTTTCAAAAGCACCGCCGTCACAGACCTACGGCACGTGGTCACCAATATCCAATATCCATGTAAGAGGTCATGCTGTGCATGTTTTGGGTTTGTATAGTTTATGTCAATGTATGCTTCTGCCTATCTCGCTGAAGCTCACTGATACTTCTGGAGTGCTAGTCTACCGAGGACTGTTGTCTCTAGTGGCAGTAGAGATACTTCCTCTCCCGAGCCAGAATCAGAAAACATTATTTATCTGTGAGGAAATTGTTTACATAAAAGAAATTTTGAAATAACTCTCCCCACCCGCATGATCAGAGAGGGCACAATACTAATACTAAAAAAGAGTTAACTGTTAAAAGTAAGTAAAGAAAAAATAAAACACTAAATACAAAGACAAGGCACGGAGAAGTCACGACATGCAGCTGCAGGCTTGTATCTGTGCACTAAATTGACAAGCGGAACCAAAAGTGATACTGTTATTAATAAAAGATATAGAATATTTTATCGAACACATTTTTTATTGATCTCGATCCCGTGTAAACATATCTTTATCATTTTATTATATTTCTCTTCTGAACCAAAAGCTCATTAGAAAACATACATAATTTACAACCAGATATTCTGTACTTATGTATACTGGCAGCAAAATTATTATCACATCAAAACCATTTAACATCATTAACAAATCCTGAACATCATTAGTTGCCAGTTTATTTATGTTCCCTGTTCTGTGGTTTGTGGGAATATTTTTTTATTTTTATTCTATGAGCCTGCAGCAGTATGTTTGACTGTGCTATGTCCTGTCTTTGTATTGTAATGCTTTTAAATTTGTTGTGTTTACAACAGTAAATTAGTAGATTTAGTACAACTAAGTACTAACTGCAGTTTGAGAGGGTTATTACTGTGTTTATGCTGTTTATGGCTCTGTTTGGACTGTCCTTTGCTTACACCCATGACCCGCTGATATCGCTTAAGGACCGGACAATGTCAGCAGTTCATGCTGTTTACATTTCTCAATCAGCCAAAGCAATGATGGTGCATCCACTCTGTGACAGTAAGACCCCAAATGAGGCATCTCTGGAGACTTCAACCACATTTTCCTGAACAGAACACTGAGCCCCCCTTAGACAGTTTGTGGACGGTACAACCAGAAAACATTGGACATGCCAACTCATGCTAATAACAATGGGGCACATGGCTGCATGGCCATCCACCCCCTGGGGAGAGCTTCTCAGAACATGGTGCATTGCCAACTAGGGCTGCACAATTAATCAAATTTTAATCATGATCCCGATTTTAGCTGCAAAGATTAAATTAAGATGATTGTCAGTAATATTAACATTTAAATAGGTGGCTCTGCTGTACTTTCTCAACCAATAGTCAGTCAATCACCAGGGGGCGGATGAAAGATTAGGACTTAGAAAGGAGTGCTCCCTGCAGCGAGGAGATCCGGAGTTATTGGCTGAAAACCATACACCTTGCCTGGGTGTCCCAATAATTTAGCCCCCCACAGAACCCCACAGAATGTGCTCGCATGGGTGGGGTGGGTGGGGCATATTTTGGGTGGGACCCCATAGCTTATTCATTTGTTAGCCCTTTGTCTTGGGTAAATTTAATTCTATTATTTGAGTTTTATTTAAAGTTTCATTTTGAACTGAAAACCTTGTTTTCTTACTGTTTGTTTAAAATAGAAACAAAAATGTGTTTTCTCTAAAATACTTAATACTTTTTATTTATTTATCATGATTTATATATTGATAAAATAATAATTGTTATTGTCATTTTGGCCACAATCGTACATCTCCAGTGCACCTAACTGTCAGAACAGCTATCCACTGTCAGGACAGTGAGGGAGTGGTGAAAGGAAATCAGTGCAACCCTGTAGGACTACATCAGTACATCAGTTTCTGCAATGATAACACTGCATCAATAAAATCCACATGCTGCTTCTCTTACAAGAAGCCATTGGTTGCCAAAAACATTAAAGGCCTCTTGAATGGGAAGAAGGAAATATTCAGGTCATATAACGCAGAGGAAGTACAAGGAAGGCACTGAAGTAGGAAATGGACAGATACAGGAGAAAGCTGGAGTAAAGTTCAGCAGCCAGGAGACCAATAACGACATTGATAGGGCTAATAAATTTAACCTGTTTTTTTAAAATGGGGATCGGGTTAAGTTTTTAACAATAGGGCTCAGCACCAGCACAGCATTTTCTTCAGAATCAACATGACCCTCATGTCACCAAACACAATTCCAGCTACCTCCATCAGTGCCTTGTCAATATGCAGCTCTCCCTACTACCTCGTTTATCCACACACATGCAGGAGCTCCCAACACGTTTCCTCCTACCGATGACTATTTTGACACCTGCTGTATGTGGGACCACGTGGGGAGAGAACCACACAGATTCCATCTTATCAAGGTGCCAGACCCAGATGGCCCTAGGTGCTCAAGTTCTGTGTCTCCTAGCTATGTGGAGTAATGTTGAGGATCTTCAACTCGATCCTCAGTAACAAGAGAATACCTGTGCCAAAGAATGTGCACCCTAGTGTCCTATCGGACTACAGACCAGTTGCACTAACACAGCACGAATGTATTTGAGTGACTGGTCTTGGACACCCTCCACCTCCTGGTTAGTCTCCTTCTGTTTGCCTACCAGGCCAAGATGGGGGTGGATGATTTACCTGCTGAACCGTGCCTACAGCTACAGGTCAGGAGGATATTTGTGGATCATGTTCTTTGATTTCTCCAGGCCCTTCAACCCCATTCAACCAGGCCAGCTGGAGAGTGTCACACACTGGTCGTGTGACGCACAAGAGGTTTTTGAAGTTAGGGTGTCACATGGAATAATAATGATGATGAAAGCCTTCATTTGTCACTACACTGATACATGCAGCGAAATTTGACCCCTCCGACCATACATATACACAAACATCACATTTTTGTGGATCTGCAGGTCAGTCAAGATGGAAAAAGGTAGGACAAAAGAATAAGGAATATAAGCAAAGAACTGGAGGTAGTCACTGCTCAGTCATGGAGTCTTCATCTAGGACCATACCTGTTTCATTTCTTCGTGTACTTTGTGATTGGGTTCATCCCTCCTACCACGCGGTGCTAACTATTGGCCACTATTCTTGACAGACTTGCTGAGCCTTTCACTGTTTGGACGGACCACTAAAACGTAATCACCATTCAACTGTGAAAGGAATTAAATCCTTGGCAGGTGCAATGGGCTCTGTTTTTTTAACAAGTTAATTTCCACCTGCCTGTCAGGCCTGCTGATATCAACATGTTGCTGTTTCAGTGGGAACTGGAAGATATGAGCAAATGCTTAGGAACCCACTCCAGCAGACCCCACCTGGGGTTTCTTTGTCCTGATGAGCATGCCCTAATGTCCTCTGCTGGGGCCATTGGGGGAACCAAAGGACTTAGCTTTTATCTGGAGAGCTTTTTGTTGGCCAGCTATGGTCGAAGATGTTAAAAAGTTCATCCAGGCATGTTCATTGTGTGTGCTAGGGCAAAGACATCAAACCAGCTGTCACCAGAATACCTCCCTCTGCCTGTTACTCTTTGCCTTTGGTCGTACATCGCACTGGATTTTGTCACCGGTCTGCAGGAGTCAGGTGGAAAGAACATTATTGTCACCATAGTTGACAGTTTTTCCAAGGCTGTGCATTTAGTGGCACTGGCCAGACTCCCTCCGCAAAAATTACAACTAAAATAATTTTAGTGCAGGAAGTAAACTTGCATGGATTCCCCTAAGACATCGTCTCAGACAGAGGGCCTCAACTGACTGCAAGATTCGGGAAGGCCTTCTGCCATCTGATTGATTCATCCTGCAGACTCTCCTCCAGATACCATCCTCAGATGAACGTTCAGACGGAGCAAACCAACCAACAGCTGGAGTGCTTTCTGAGCTGATTTGTAGTGGATGGGCAGGAGTCCTGGGTGTGCTACCTTATCTGGGCTGAGGTTTCACAGAATCGTCACACCTCCTCAGACACTGAGCTTAGTGCATTTGTGGTTTGTAACGGTTTCCAGGCTCCGATGTTTGAACCTCAGGAAACAGAGGTTGCTGTACTGTTGGCACAGCAGTATGTTTCTCAGAGCCGGCGATTCTAGATGCAACCCCACAGTGCCATCCAGCCGGCCAACACAAGGAAAGTCTCAACATTGCCACCAGCACACTCCAGTTCAATTGTTTCATGTAGATCACAGGGCTTGGCTCTCCACCAGGAATCTCCACCTTCACACTGAGTCGAAGAAGCTCACCCCCATATTTTGTCGGCCCTTGCTCCTCAGATTAACCCGGTCACCTACCAGCTCCAGCTGTAGCGGCCGTGGTATCCAGTGCATTGTGGACTGGGAAGGCTACGGTAACTGAAGAAATGTCCTGGGTTCCCAGTCAGTTAATTCAAGATCCATCTCTTATTCGGGCCTACGGTCATCGGGTTTTCTCCTAACTGTGTCTGTCTGGTAGTGGTCCTGTAGGGGTTGCTAGGTAATGAGGTAAATTTTCCTCTCATCAGGACCGTTAGTATTTCAGATGAAAGTATGTTATCTACCGACTCTCTCGTGTACTCTATGATTGTGGACTATCTGACTAAAAGCTACAGGGCGTTGTGCCTGACACAGTGCTACGTTGTACCAGAACTCTTTAGTGAACAGTTTCGCACCGTTCCTCTTCACTCTCTACTAGGGGTGTGCAAAGTGGCAGCCATTTGTACATGTATTTGTATTTGTTGAAAGGGGAAAAGTATTTGTATTCGTATTTGTATTTGTATTCAAGTATTTTTATTCTAATTATTTTGTGCTATTTGGTGGGTTGTGCTGTTTTGTCATGCGTGTAATATTCTGTATGTATTTAACCCTCTAAGCGCCAAAGTCAAAATATGGCGACAAGACGACATCATTAATAAAATACTGTAGTTACAAATATCATGTAATATAGTGTGTGTATTCCCTATCACTATTTAGCAGACCTGTAGAACTTTGATTTAAGACCCAAATTAAGCCTCTTCCCGTTCAAGGTGTCAGTAAATAGCAGTGCAAATGAGCTTGGTGTCATTGGTTCTGAGGCAGTCAAAGGACATCACGAGCGGCATAGCTCCCCGGAACGAGCACCAATCCCCGTAAAATTTCACAGAGGGGGCTTGGTGAGACCTTTCCAAAGACCCCTTGTTTGTTCAAATACCAGCGGAGTTTGACCAAAAGCCATTAAAATCGCTGTGGTGTCCGATTACTTTTTACCACCACGGACCTTCCGAGCAGCAAAGCTCCGCGGTGCACCCAGACACTTCCAACTGCACTTCAAACTACAAACTTCTCATTTACAGGAAGTCTCTTCTATCCTTAACCCCGTTCAAGCCACACACTTTTGAAATTTTATGTCAAAATCCAGTATTTAATGAATACTGGCATTTAAACTGGCGCTTTAAACTGGATCTTAAAGCAATAATATGTGAAATTAACAAAAGTGCATTTATAAAGATTTAAATATTGTGCACTCAGGCTTAGGGCTGCCCCGACTAAAGATATTCCTAGTCGACTAACACTACCACATTTTAGCGATTAGTCAAATAAGTGTTCATTTATGATACTAATATAATAACTTGCATATATACAAGGAAAGTTACAGTCCAATGCGCTCGGCTCGGCTTTACCCTACCACTACAACTGGTTGCGCAGCGACCGAGACACAGCTCGAGCGGAACTGAGGTAAAAAAAAACATGAGGTAAAAAAATGGAAATACCGTATTTTTTGCCTTATAAGATGCTCCGGAATATAAGACGCACCCAATTTTAAAGGAGGAATATCAAGAAAGTCCTTTTGTCCACTCTAGATACATTTCCTTTACATTAGAGCCAAGATCGGGCGCAAAAAATGAAAACATGACCCAAACCCGTGCACTTGTGTCTGAAACCAGCCCCGCCCGACAAATTGACTGTAATTATTTAAATGTTATACGTGGGCCGTTCTAACACACACTCTGAACTGTGGGTGCGTTTATAAACTCACACCCTGCGCTGCTGGAGCT
>JBBMFX010171961.1:0-21568 GCA_037832545.1 Rhabdalestes septentrionalis | reverse complement strand
CGCTGGTGGAAAGCGCATTTTTCCAACTTGCAGTAAAGTCGGTGGACCAGCAACCTCTTTAATACTGCTCGGACGTGCTGAAGGTGTTCCTCTTCCATCTTTGAGTATATTAATATATTGTCCAGATATGCAAAGACCCAGCGACCCAGCATGTCCCAGAGCACGTCATTAATCAGTCGTTGAAAGGCTGCCGGACTATTGCACAACCCGAAAGGCATAACCAGTGTTTCATATTGGCCAGTGGGAGTGATGAAGGCCATCTTCCACTCATCACCCTGTCTGACGCGGACCAGGTTGTACGCATTACGCAGGTCCAGTTTTGTGAATAAGTGTTGTTCAGTGGTAGTGGATGACGGTCCTTGATGGAAATTCGATTGAGGCCCTGATATTCATCACAAGGACGCAGGCCGTCGTCCTTTTTCTTCACGAAGAAGAACCCCGCAGCCTCCGGAGAGGGGGAAGGCCGGAGTGTGCCCTGACGAAGGCCCTCAGCGAGGTATTCCTCCATGGCCCTATGTTCATCTTTGGAATGGGCGTACAGGCGGCCACGGGGTGGAGACGTTCTGTGTTGGAGGTCGAGGGTGAGGTCGTTGTTATATGAACGCTCTAAACACAGAGAAAATTGAGGTCAATAAAGGTGCCAGCGGCTCCTGAATCAACAAAAGCGTTGACTCTGACCTGTTTTTGGCTATGCTGGATGTGAGCGTGAACCAGAAATCGGGAAACATTGAAGTTGGTGCAGGTGGTGACTGACAACCTGGGTGAAGACCTCCTCATCTTCCCCGGGTCTTGGCGTTTCCCGGACGGAGCGGACAGATGGCCCTGTGGTGGTCCGGGGATGCACAGTAAGCACAGAGCCCCTCACGGTAAAGTCGGGTCTGCTCGGTCTGACTCAGGGAGGTGCGCCTAACTGCATGGGTTCCCCAGCTTTGGCGTGGGCCTCCAAGGGAGGTTGAGGGTCGGAGATGTTGGACATGACCCTGAATGGTGGCGTAGTTGGTGTAGGCAGCAGGGTATGAGAACGAGAGCTGAGGCGCGAGTCTATGCGCTGGCAGAGTTAGATGAGTTCCTCCACGGTTTCTGGCAGCTCTCGTCCAATTAGTTGGTCCTTCATGCGAGCGGAAAGCCCTCATCGAACGCTGTCTGGAGAGCGGAGTCGCCCCATCCTGTCTTACTCACCGGACAGTCGCTGTGCTGCAGGTGATAAAGCTTGGTAGGCACTTCCACCTTGCTGTTGTGATGTTGAAATGCGGCCTTGAGAAGCTTGGTGAACTGTGGGTAGCTGTGACACTCCGCTATGTTGCTCCTCAGGACCGCTGTAGCCCATTCAGCTGCCTGCCCAGTGAGGAGGGAGACGAGCAGTGCAATCTTCACTCGTTCACTGGAGTATCGTTTGGGCTGGAACTCAAACAGCAGAGACAAGTTGTTTAGAAAAACATTGCACCGCCCATCTACACCGTACCACTTATGCTGGGAGAGATATATTTGGCTGACGTGGAGGTGCAGAAGAAGATGAAGGAGAAGGTGAAGGAGACGGAGGTTCTGGTTGGGGCTGAGGCGTCTCGGCAGGTGCCCCGAGGGTGGTCGCTTGGTGCTGAGCCACAACCTTATTTAAGTTAGCGACTTCCCCTCGAAGGCAATCGATCTCAGTTCCCTGCCGAGTCACCAGACCCCACAACTGGTCCCAGTCCACTGAGCTTACTACTTTGGGCTCTGCCATTCTATCACAAAGGAAGATAAGGAATGGCTCACCGTAATAGTAGTTCACCCGTGTAGCCTGAAGGGAGAGCTCAAGCGCGGAGGGAAGCGAGAGAGCTGGTAATTCATGCAGTTGTTATATGAACCCTCTAAACACAGAGAGAAGTTCCCACCAGGAACTTACATTCAAGAACATGCACAGCAAAGAAAGTACTCACGATTAGATGAGATCTTCAGGCTGGGTGAGTTGAACTCAATGGCAGAGCAGTGAGGAAGCTCCCACTTCCTGTTTATATACCGTGACTTTGATGTAGCAGTAACGTATTTTATACCAAGCTAAATAGCTTCAAATTATGACTCAGTTGCACTAGTTTCAATAGTTAATTCAATAGTTAAATAAAAAACAGCTATTCCTAGAACATTGCAACTTGCTAGTGCAACTGAAAGCAAACAATTATATTTGGGGGACAATCATAAGATTTTGTTGTGGGCAGCCACATGTCAGGAGATGGATACAAAACAACATTCAAAGTCTTTATCAATCCTTAGGAGGACAAAACATTTTAGATTGGATTGGTGTAGGATCATGCTTCTCCTTTCCTTTCTATCTGGGTATGCAGCTGAGTTGGCCACCTTGGGCCCGAGGGTGGATTCAGATATTGCCCACTCTTATCCGGATCCCGATAGTGACATCCCAATTGTGAGGTGGAGACTGAGACTCTCTTATACCATGAGCCATAGCACAGCTGAATTTCGGACCCTGGCTGTTCAGACCAACTGGGGAGATCCTGCACTCCCGACTGTTTACCCTCTGTTTCCTGTTTAACTCTCCAGACCACAAATGGGTTAAAATGGCTGAAATAGTTGTTTCAGGTGCAGCTGGAAATTTCATCAACGATGCATTCTCTGCCCAGTTCAGTGTGGGGTCAGAGGGGTTATCGCAGCCGATTAATGTCACCACCATGTGCGGTCAGGTCTTGGACTACAGCCCAATTACCCATCAAACTTCACCTGTTGTTCTTATCATCACGTATCACACAGAAAATAATTAAACTCTTCCTCACTGCCCTCACTTCTCCTCCCTAACTCCTTGGACACCCCCAGCTCCTACATCACCACTTGCTCATTTCCTGGACACAGAACTACATCCTACAATGGGGGTCAACCTGTCAAGAGCTTTGACTACAGACGACATCTGGGACGTGCTCAGGGGAGTCCGAGGCGAATTATGTCAACATGGAGGCCATTCCCATCATGTACCGCACCCTGGCGGTGGTCTTTAGAAAGAAATGTGCCACTCAACTCCCTCCGCATCGGCCTTATATCCTGATCATTGACCTGCCAAGTGTGGTACTACCCTGCGGCAGATTACTTTCCCTCTCAGTGGAGAAACAGTGGGCCATGGAGGGGTATATCAGTGTAGGGCTGTGCCAGGGGACTATTTAGCCCTCCAATTCTCCTGCAACCATGTTTTTTTTCTTTGTTAAGAAAAAAGATGGCAACTATCGGCTGAATCATATTATGATGGATAACAGCCACCCATTTCCGCTCACTTACTACATCTACATTTAATTACCTCCTATTGTATATAATTATTTTTCTCATGATTTCAAATTGATTAATTTTAAGTGGCACATGCATGGATGCAGGGAAAGAAAAGAATCAGAATCAGAAAACTGTATTGCTTATGTGTTGACTGCCACAACGCAAAAAGACAGAGAGACACAAAACACAGACATACAACAATAATGTAAAATAAAATAGAATAAGTCTAAATAAAATCATGCAGCAAATTGTAGATTGGAATAAGTTATTGCACTATTAAGTAATGAAAATATTGACCAAGTAGTGATATTGTACATGAAGACTATTGCACATGAAGATGTTGCAAGATGAGTAATTAGGCAATTTAGAGGACAACATATAATATAGCACATATAATGTTTTAGTACTTGGTGAGAACATTACACAGTGCTGCACATAGTAGCCTGTTGTACTTATTAGCAAAAACAAGCACCCAAATACATTTTGCCATGCTTTTGTTTTTTGCTGACATTGAACCATTATTGTTTCTACTTGCTGTATTGGTAATTATATCCATTTCTTAGTGATTGATGGACCGACTCAACTTCTAGTCCGTGACGTATCTGACACAGTTGCATTTGTGGAGTGGACGCCTCCCAAGGCTAAAGTGGACCAGATTGTTGTGCGTTATGGATTAGTCGAGAAGGACGGGCCCAAGACCACATTCCGCTTAGAGCCCACTCTTAGCCAGTACTCCCTGCAGGTCCTGCAGCCTGGCTCCAAATACAAAGTTTCTGTCAGTGGCATTCGCAAGGGTAATGAGAGTGGAGCCATCTCTGCTGAATTTACCACAGGTGAGCATGTGTTCCCTACAAAAAGCAAGATCATCATCTGTTATTGTTTCCTTTTTAGGACACTTTCAAGTGATGAAAAAATTATCCAAAATGTTCACATTTAAATCCTAAAACAATTTTCTTTGAAAAGGTGTTGTTAAAAAAATTAGGCCTGCAGACTCTAACTCTTGTTGTAAATTTCCATTTATTTTTTATCTTTATCAGTTAGTCCACATGATTGTTGGGGTAAAACTGTGATTTTAAAGTCATAAATAATGTGTGAATATTATTTATTTCACCATTCCTCCCTTTACTTGAACAAATGGTTACCATACAAAGACAAAAATACCACAAAAAATGCTAACATGGCCATGTAACCCATACTAACATGTAACCCATGTGAAAAATTGTTTGTGTAAAGTTACTAATGAGCTTCAAGTATGTCTTGGTATGCCATTATGAAGTCCATTGGGATTCAATAATCTCCTTGGAGCTTTAATTTCTTAATACATCCAGCATTTGTCAGGAACTGAGATTTGTTATGTGTTATTCCTTTATTTGAGTTTGGTTTGACCAACAGGCCAACATTGCTGTAACTAACATGTAACCTATGTGAATGTTCACTACATTATTAGTAAAGTGCTATTTTCATGAATTAGTCTTGTTATGCCATCTTGAAGTCCATTTGAATTAAATTGCTCCTTTGTTCTTTAACTTCTTGATACACCCAGCATCTCACTTGAACTGAGATTTATTATCTGCCTGGAACTGACATTTATTGGTCATCATTTTAATGAAACAATGGAATTGAGCTGAATTAAATGGACACTAGAAACCAAACAAAAATTACTTAAATGTAACCACTGCTGTACATAACAAGTAAAATAAAACTTTGGTAAATGTGTACTTCATGTACAAATACAAAATGTATTTAATTTGAAATAAAAAATACTGGTTTAGACCAGTTATTTTACCATCTTTATTTGCAAAAAGGCATAGAGATGTATGGGAAAGGTGTGTATGTAAACGAAAGCATCTAAGCATGAGAATGATTACACAGTATAGCTAATTTTAGAATTTTTACCAATATTCTTTAATGAACTTGTTGAAATGTAGAATTATCTGAACTTGATAAATTTGTATGTTCCAATGAGCTACATGTGTGAAATAATCAAAATGTAAGATGTGGTGTATATGTCTTGGAATGAAAGTAAATTATGGAAACAAATGGCACATGAGTACAAAACAATGTCATGTTAGCTATGATAGGCAGTAAATATAATTGTGGCTGAACTATCTGCTCACAATCAGCAGTAAGAGGTACTGTATCGAAAACAATTGCAGTAATGCTCTTTTTTAATATTCTGTTGACCAGTCTGAGTCTCCCAACAATTTTCTATTTTGTCATTTTTCTCAGAAATCGATGCCCCCAAGAACCTGCAGGTGCTTGACAAGACATCTACCACGCTGGAGCTGGAGTGGGACAACAGTGAGGCAGACGTGGAGAGCTACTGGGTGGTCTACAGCACACTTGCTGGAGACCAGTATGATAAGGTTACTGTCCTTCGTGACAAAGGAGCCACCACCAAAACTACTCTCACCAGTGAGCATTACCATTGACCACAATCTCAATGTTTTCTTGGGAGTACTGGAGATGTTCTTAAGCATTCTCTCATATATAATGGGGCCAACACGCTTATAAGTTATTTTGCTAGGTGTTACTAAACTTACTTGAGAAGTGTTCTGATTGAACAATCAAAAGTGTGTGCAAGCACGTCGTTGCATAACATTATGTACTTTAACTGGGACCAATTATAGATTCAGTCAGCAAGTCATCACTGACAGGGAAGGGTATGGATCTAAAGAACAAACCTGGGCCACAGGCTGTGGCATTTTGCTTTTTATGTCTTTTATATTTTTTAATTTGGTTTTATTGTTCTGCATTTCCTGGAGTTTTTTTTAGAGTTTTTTTTTCTTTTGTTATCACAAGCAGACCTCCAAACGTGAGCGTATGGGACTCCTGGGTAAGCTGTGGTTCTAGGCAGGCTGGGCATCTGCTTAATTTTTCCCCACCTCTTTACATTTATGTTTACAGCATTTAGCAGATGCTCTTATCCAGAGTGACAGACATAAGCGCTTAAGTAGTTTATGTCTGTTCTTCATACCTGTAAAGCTATAATAAAATACACACCTGCTTACCATGCTACTGCCAGTTACACACCTTAACAAACCCTGAAACAAGTCAACATTTAATACACAAGTATGGACAAACACTTAAGATGGTAAGGGCCTGAGGTTTTTTTATATAAAGAAAAATGTATAAGAGATAAACAATAGGACTGGTTAGTCACCGAGGTGCTCCTTGAAGTGCTGGGTCTTCACACAACACTTGAAGACAGCAAGGGACTCCGCAGATCTGATTGCAACAGGGGGTTCGTTCCACCTCTGGGGGGCCAAGACTGACAAGAGTTTTGATGCATATCTTCCTCTTCTTTTGAGCAACAGAGTTTCAACGCAGGCAATGCTTGAAGCTCTGAGAGGATGAGAAGTGACACACTGCTTGATCAGTGTTGATAAGTAAGGAAGTGCATGTCCATTAAGGAATGTTAAGGTTTTAAACTTCATGCGAGTGGCCACACGGAGCCAGTGAAGGTTCCGTAGAAGAGGTGTAATGTCTAAGAATTTAAGAACATTGAAGACTAACCTCTTTAATAATTCTAAATAAACAAGCATATCAAAGAGCACTTGTCTCAATTCCTGTCTTAGGCCTCACTGATTAATTTTTAACTGCTCTAACTAGTCTACCTCACAAATCCATTTTGTTGCATATTATCAAGTAATGCTTTTCCCTTACAACACATTATTATATCAGTCTTTCCATCTCTTACCCTCTCTTCATCTCAGACCTTCTGCCTGGCACTGAATATGGCATTGGGATATCAGCAATTCTTGGCACCAACCAAAGTATTCCAGCCACAATGAATGCCAGGACGGGTAAGCAATTCAAAGATCACATTATAGCTCAACTCAGAGAATGTTGCTATATCACATTCCATCTAGCACAGCGAAAAATATGACTAAAATTTCAAAAATGATATTGAATTTAAATGTGTACATAATTTCCATATTATTAAATAGATTACATCAAATAAATTAGTGCCAAAACTGTGAATTTATTAAAAATGGTGCACAAAATAATGGAAACATCAAATAAAATACTCTTGGCTATCATGACGCACTCTATAGGTTTACAGAAACTGACAGTAGGACATCAGTTGCTGCCTCTTTTATCTGCAATCCTCTAGTTCCCATTAGTGGAAAGAAATCACTTAAACCACTTAATCTTATTTGGATCATATAATAGTGGCACCAACAAGGTGATGCTGACATGGGTGTATCAAACCTAACAGCTTTGCTGACCACCAGTTACCTTGTGGGTACAGTCAAGGAAAGTTTGTGTTAGCCATCCTTTATGTCAGTGGTCAGTGACCCTCCTGAGGAGTTTAGTTACAATCGGCACCTAACATACTGCCCCCTACCTTCCCTGAAACTACTACATCTGACCCAAGGAATAATCCAAGGAAGAAGGCTGGCACTAATTCAAGGCTGGCACTACATTTTGCAAAAAAGTGTAGATTTCCAGGACCAGGGTTGGTGACCCACGTTTTGTCTTTTATTATAGGTCAGTTTCTCACCACAGAACCACTGCTGACTGAATGTTTTTGGTTTGCAGGCTATTCTCAAACCAGCAGTGACATTGAGGATGTAAAAATCTTAGTATTTCTGCCAAAAACATTACCCTTTCACCACTATATAAGTGTCACTTCCATGCTGAGAACTGACTGGTCTGTTTTGTTCTTGTGGTGTAGTAAAAATAACATCTGGTCTATTTTGTTATTCTGGTGCATTAAAAAAGTCTGTAAACATTTTAAGCGTATGTTAGGAATTGTCCTATGTCTGTGAGTATTTCATGAGCTGTTGGTTATTTTGTACACCCCCTTTGTACATTATATTCATAATACGTGTGTGTACACATCAGGTTAATCCAGTGCAATGGTATTTATGGTCATTCTGTAAGCTAACTAGTTTTCTTTACAGGTCTAGATGTTCCCATGGACCTAAGACTCACTGACTCCACAGACAACAGCATCTCTTTGCTCTGGGGTGCAATTCAGGGACCAATTGATCACTACAGGGTGACCTACACCTCAGCCAGTGGAGTAACCACAGAGGTCACTGTGCCCAAAGACATCAACGGAACCACGCTGAGTGGCCTGGAGCCTGGCATGGAGTACACAATCACGGTCACAGCTCAGAGGGGCAGACAACAAAGCTCAGCTGCAACAATCGATGCCTTCACAGGTAACTCAGTGCAGTACTGTGAGTGTAAAGCATAATAGCTGTAGCCCCTACCATCAGGCTTGATCAATTATTACTAGTGTGTGGTGTAAAACTGAATAGCTGTTCTGAAAGAGGGGCAATGATATCTCAGAAAAATCAACTGCCAAAAAAGCCAAAAGCTTCTTCCGCAAAAAAGATATCTACCTACATCCCTAATGTGGCATTTGGAGTCAGAAAATTGCTACATTTTGCACTAATATTCTAAAGTAATGGAGGCTTACACTGAATTAAAAAATTGACAGTAGTTCTTGCACCAATCAGCCATATCATTAAAACCACCTGCTTAATATTGTCTTTGTCCCCCTTGTGACATCAAAATAGCTCTGGCCCTTCGAGGCATGAACTACATGAGACCTTTGAAGGTGCACCAAGAAGCAGCAGATCCAGCAAGTCTTGTAAGTTGGGATATGGAGGCTCCATGGATCAGATTTGTTTGTCCAGGTCATCCCAAAAATGCTTAATCGGCCTGAGATATGAACAATGGAAATTAACACCTTGAACAATTTGTCATGTTCTTCGAACGTGGATAACTTCTGAATATTCCTGAAAAGAGACCGAAAAAAACATTCCTATGAAGCTATGTATCTGGTCTGCAACAGTGTTTGGGTAGGTGGTACATGCAAAAGTAATATTCCTGTGAATTTCTGGACCCAAGTTTGCTCAGAAGAACATTGATCAGACCATCACACTGCCTCCATCAGCTTGCCTTCCTCCCATAGTGCATTCCAGTGCCATCTCTTCAACAGGTAAGCAACACACATGAACATTGTCATCCATGTGATATACAAAAAAAACTCAGACCAGAAAAAATTCATCAGACCAGACCACTTATGTCTGTTGCTCTATAGTCTGTTATTGACATTAGTTAGATTGGGACCTCTGGCTGGTCTGCAGCTACAAAGCACTATACTCAGCAAGCACTGTGTGTTCTGACACCTTGCAGTAGTATTTTGTGTTACAGTAGATTATTTGATGGTTCAGACCAATTTGGCTGATCTTCACTCCCATCATGCATCAAGCTTTGGGTAAAAATGACCCTGTCAATAGTTCACTAGTTGTTTTTCCCCGGACAACTTTGGTAGGTTCTAAACACTACATAGCAGGAACCTCTACAAGATGTGTCAGTTTGGAGGAGTGCTGACTCTCTACTAGCCAACATAATTTGGCCTTTGTTAATGTAACATGGATCCTTGGCTTGCCCATTATTCCTGCTTTAAGGCATAGTATTAACTTCAAGGACTTCAAGAAGTTACATCGTAATGAGGTGGTAAATGTTTTGTAATTCACTTGTCAGTGGTTTTAATGTTATCACTGCTCAGTGTTAGGAAATTTCATTAACAGACATTTTGAATTGTGTGTTTTCATGGTGTCCTCCTTTTTTGGCTTACAGTTGTTTAGTCCCACCCATTCAGGAAAGTTACATAAAAAATGGGCCTCACGGAGAGAAAAAAAAAAACAAAACAAAAAAATGTAGAAAGCAGAAAATAAGTTCTTTAAGACTTTACCCAGTCCCAAATTCCTATAGGGATTACGTTTTATATAAAGCAAGGCCAATAGATTTTGAAAAACAGATGATTTGTGATGAAACTATGTTTACTAGTGTTGCGCGGGTTGGTTTTTTAACATCCACCCCAAACTGACAAAATAAGCATGTATAATGACCCACCACTGCCGGTTACCCGCAGGTCACAGGTCAACCCGTTCCTTACTTATGTTTACATTTTTATTGTAATACTTGAAACAGTTTATCTGTAAGTGTATGAGATTCATTTCTACTGAGAATTTTTTTTCTTGTCCTTTCAGTCTTGTTCATTTATCTGAATGCATCCACCGGGTCCTACACTTCTTCCTAACACATTTGTAAAAACATATACATCAATGCCTAATTTACCTGCCAGATTATTCTCTTTTCTGTTCTCAAATAACCCAGCTTTGATTTCTGCCTTTTTGGCCTGGCTGATAAAGAGTTTTATCAAATTCTAAGCTTTCATTACATTTCATCCCATACTTCTCATTTCTTTCTTCAAAAAATCTGCTCATAGTGTCAAGTGCCATCCACTCTGTGTGCCAACTCTGTCATGGCATTAATTCAGCATGCCTCACTCTGCTTCTCTGAGACAATTCACAATTCACTGGAGAGTTCCTCCTTTAAAGGAACCAGCAGATCCCTAAGAACATGAAAGTCAAGCCCCGGGTGTCAAATTGGCCCAGTTTTCAGAAATCAAACCATCACACTCTGTAGTTAACTGGCATGTTCCTGAACTAATATATTTTGTGCTACGTACAAGTTCCCAAGTTGTGTTCTAGTAGAAACATTGCCACACAAACATGCTACATGCTAGATAACACTCCTGAACAGTTGAATAATGTCTTCACAGAAATACCCCACTTAAACTAGTTGGAATTGTAAAATGTGGGAATTGCATCAGTTGCACCACTTGTATATGAAGCATATACATTTTGGTAAAACCAGTAGGAACCACATATACAGCACAAAGAAATATGAACTACTTAAAAAAAAATTATTAGTTAAATATTACTATATTTAGAAGACCTGTATTTGTGGTGCAACAGATCTTAGTAACACGATCTTCAGAAATTAAATCATACTAAATAAAGGACATCTTAATTAAAGACTACACACAAAGACATGCAGAAGCAACATTGGTGCAGCCCAGTCCAAATATGTTAATTTAATAAGTAGTGTGTAAATATACCAATAGATTATTTTAAAATTCAAATGTGTTTAGCTTTTTTATTTTACCTAAACAACTTCTTTCTAGTGATAACCACATGAAAAATATATATGTACATTTTAGCTTTGGAACATTTGTATCATGGGGTGTGATGGTGTAAAAAATAGCCAGTCCCTACAAAAACTAATGCCATATTTAGCTATATTTCAGTATACAATATTATGTACAAGGTCATTGGTTCATTCAATTTCAGGCTTCCGCCCGGTGAGCCAACTCCACTTCTCGGATATCAAGGCCGACTCACTGATTGTGTCCTGGACTGCCCCTGCCCCGCCTGCTGATAGTTTCAGATTGTCCTACCATACCCAGGATTCCAGCGATGTGTCTGAAGTCGTTCTGTATGGGTCCAAAACCAGGACCATCCTGACAGGCCTCTTGCCTTCCAGACAGTACCATGTTACCCTTGTTACCATGCATGGAGACACAGCCTCAGAGCCTGTCACAGGCATCGTCATCACAGGTACTGTTGCATCAGTCCACTTTAAGGGCACAGTCCATTGCCTTTTTCATTAATCTGATTCACCGTTTCCAGAGCTGATTCATGTCGTTGGTTGATCCAAGCCATTGCTCAACAAGCTTAATAATTTAGGTTATGTTTTAGAAATATAGCATGTGTAATGCTCTCCATAAATAACTGGACAATAATGCCCTATATTAGGTGTAACATATGTTTTGAATCATTTCTTTTGGCTACTGTCTGTGTTTTTAAAGGTTATCAACCATTCACTTTTTGAATAAAACTTGCTATGTTTTACGGATAGGCAGGGCTAGTGACATGCCTTTCAAAAAATGATTATTATATCTATTGCTCTTGGTATGATGTACTAAAATAAATGTTATGTATCCTTGTACCAGAGCCACTGATTGCATTTTGGGTAATGTGTAATTGTTTTGTAGTGTCCTCACTACACAACCCCCCGCCCCCATTATTGTTGAAATAAATAATTAAATGAAGAAATAAGAACTCATAACTATGCAGTTAGTCACACAGAACAGAAGAACACAAAACTTCACAAATTTTGCAAAAACGGAATATATATAGGTTATATTGGCTGTTTTTGCAAAGTTTGTAAAGTTTTTGTGTGATTAATTGTGTATATAAAGACAGATACTGGAAAAGCAAAGGGAAAACAGGGAAAAACTTGGCCTTGGCATTTTGACCTTGACAGCCCACCAGCAGTAGATGACAGTCTTACCTTGTGACATCATAACAATAATGATCTCATTATCATTTACATTTATTAAACTAATCATCAATGCATGGCACACACATTTTTCTCATCCCTAATAATTATGAAACTACTCCATACTCTGAGCTTACTGCCTTAACAATCCTCAACTCCTGCTCCCTCATTCCATGAAGATGCAGAGGGAGGGGCTATAGATGCTCACGCACCTTTTCCTTTTCCTTTTTGAATGCTATGACATTCCAGTCGATTGTGTCTCTAAAGCACAACAATAAAAAACACAACAATAAAAACAATAAATTCAGGAAAATACAGGAAATTAATACAACAGAGAGTACATAAAGTTCAGTTGCAGTCCTTTTAGTGTAAAGCAGTGTGACAGTCCAACTTGGAAAGACACGTTTCCTGGGTCAGGAGGACTGTCGGGGTCACAAGATAACCTCCTGGGGTGCAGAGACTCGAATTAAACCAACAGTCCTTTTTGCTCAAATTGAATCATAATGAAAGATTTATTTCGGACATCTGCAGATGGGGACAGGAGAAAGAACACAGAGACAGCAGATGACCTGCCTCCCTGTCCTGATCTGTTCCGTCTTCCTAATACAGAACACATGATTTTATACCCTGTCCTGCGTGATCTCTAAGACGACCCATCAGGAGGTGTCAAAAGTCCATTGGACAAAAGTTATTGTCACTCATGCAGGCTGTGCAGGACTTCACTTCTCATACGTCCCCAGTCTGCATAGTAACCCAAAATCTCCTATTTACAAAGAGTTGGCCTTCAGAGATTGCGCAGGACACGGTGTCTAAGATAAACATTAGAACATTTTGACTACCCTACAGGTCAACACATCCCTAGGGAAAGAAACCTCTATAGCTCAGAAACTAAGGATATATCAATGAATACAGAATAAAACAATCATTAAAAAAATAAATCACATGAAGAATAAATGCTGATTTTTCCTTGACAAGGACCTAGTCTGCTTGAAGGACTGCACAGTGGTCACTGAGCTGTCTGATATGGTGAGAGGGAGCAGCAGTGAAGGCTGCCTTCTAAAGTTCACTGCAAACTTCAGGACAGCTGTGTTCTTGGAGGTGCTGTCATTGGTATAGAGGGAGAGGAGCAGTGGGGAGAGAACACATACTTGAGGGGCACCAATACTGAGGAACTGTATTTCAGAATTGACCTCAATCAACCTCATTTGCTGCTTCCTTTCTGTCAGGAAGCTTGTAATCCACTGACAGGAATCTGGTGACATGCTGAGCAGAGAAGGACTGACAGGAGTTAAGGCACAATGGTATTGAAAGCCAAACTGAAGTCCACAAATAGGATCTTTTCATAAGTTCCTGGATGGTTGAGATGTTGCAGGATATAATGCAGACCCATATTCACTGCATCATCCACCGACATGTTTGCCAAATGCAGGGTTCAGGTGGTGTCCTGTAATGTCCTTCACATGGACTAAACCCAGGCTTTCAATGGATTTCATGACCAGTGGCATCAAGGCAACAGGTCTAAAATCATTCAGTCCTTTGATGGTGGGTTTCTTGGGAACAAGGATAATGGTGGAGCATTTGAAGCAGGAGGGGTCTTTACATAGCTCCAGGGATCTATTGAATATGGGAGCCGGGGGTCGGGGGGGGGGGTGTTGGAGGGGCCGCCATTGTCTCTGTAGTGTGGTGAGGGAAGGTGTGAATATGTCCGTCTCAAAGCTGCAGTAAAATGTATTAACTGAGACAAGTTTCTGTGAATCAAAGGGCAGCAGAATGTCCAAAGTACTTGTTAGTCCAGTTAATCAGCAGCAGCTCATCCAATTTGTTTGGAAGGAAGTGAAAATTCGGCAGGTGAATGGAGGGAGCGCAGTGTGGAATCCCTGTGGAATTTCTGGGTTTGTTAAAATTGATAACACTTATTTTAAGATGACTGCCTGATGTTTAGCAGCTGGTCTCTGGAAAAAAGTGATGTGGTCTGAGTGAGCAAACACACAAAAACAAGGAAAGTGTTAGAGAGCACAGTACTGAGGCTGCCATCTGTGGCGCCATCTTGGAATGAGAACTCAAGTGATCAGAGTAATGTAAACAGGTTAAATAGAGTAGTAAGCAGCATATGCAGTGTGGAAGTCAGTAATAATACTGAATCCTGTAATAATAAATTTAAGCAGTCCATTACTGGGGTGGAACAAATCCTTTAATAGTCTTTTAATATGCGAAATGCTCTTGACCAACATCTACTGGTGTAAATGTCCTGTAGGGAAAGGAGAACAGACCTGAAGCAATGTTCTGCAGCACAGATCATTCTCAAAAGGGCTTTTTCAGTTCTGAACACAGCTATTCCCATACCAGCATGTGATTTTCTGTGTGAGGATGCTCTAAAAACTGCCTGAATAAAAACCCTGGAGGATCACCAGACAGACCCCAAATGTCCTCAGTTGGTACAGGCACTGCCTAGCCTTATTGGTCTGGAAATGAATGTGAGCAGTCCATGTCAGGTCTGAGGAGATCTGGACACCAAGTTAGTTGGAGAGCGCCCTCTCCACTGAAGCTCTGTTGATGATGAGGGGCTTTTAGTCTTGCTGCTGTCTCCTTCAGAAATCCACCACCAGCTCCTTGGTCTTTCAAATGTTCTGCTGGAGGTAGGGATCGCTATTCTATCGATACCACTAATCGATTCGGTACTTTAACAGTATTCTTCCCAGTGCTTTTTGTTGAATTTATTACTTAATAACGGAAACAAATTGAGAACAGAATAACAACACTTTAACAACATTTTATGTTGGACTCACTACATATTAAGTGTAACATTACTTTGGATTGTTCAGCTCTTTCTGCCATCACCACTCCATAAGCCCGAGCTCTCTCTTGTTGTGTGTGTGAGTTTTCTTGTGTTGTGTATGTCTGTGTTTGTGCACGAGTTCTCATGTTGTGTGTGCACGAGTTCTCTCATGTTGTGTGTGCGCAAGCTCTCTCATGTTGTGTGTGCGTGAGCTCTCTCGTGTTGTGTGTGCGTGAGTTCTCTCGTGTTGTGTGCGAACTCTCTCGTGTTGTGTTTTTTAAATTTCTCCAGTACCAACAGCAGAACAGTTAACATCAAAGCTTATCGATACTTCGATCTTTTATAATTAGGCACCGGGACCGATTAAGTACCAGGTTTCGGTACCCATTCTTCGCTGGAGTTGATTGTCCAGACACCACATTGCCAGGTTCTTCACCTTGTTCATGTCGGCCCAACACCACTGTGTCATCAGCAAATTTCACAATAGTTTTGGAGCCAAGTTCTAGCTTCCCTCGTTGGACACATAATGTTGGTAAATATTCGGCATAACTGAGGTTTGCTTTATTAAAACCTCCTACCACAACAAAGATCCCTGTGTCTGGATCTTTGTTTGAAACACGTTCAGCACATCATATAGTTCAGACAAAGCCATACCTGTGTCTGCGTGGACCGGGATGCAGACTTCTGTGGTGATGAATGAGGTGAACTCGCAGGGGAGGTAGAAGGGGTGACACTTAATGCGTAGTATTCCAAATGAGGCGAGCAGCCACTGGAGAGTGTAGAAATGCTCCTGGCATCTCCCCACATTCTGTTGACCATGAAACACACTCCTCAATCTTTGGTTTTGTTTGAAATTGCCATTCTATCCATGCAGAACACAGAGAACAAGAAAGACGGAGTAATGGCATGGTTGGGGTCAGCCATGTCTCAGTGAACAACAGAATGTTATAATCCCTCATGTCTCACTGGAAACTAACCCTTAGGATATCCAGTTTGTTCGGCAGTGATTATACATTAGCCTGAAGGATACTAAGAGGAGATGGAATAACCATATGTCTCATCCATATTTATGGGCAATGTGAGGTCACTGGACAAAAAGTTGGAGATGCTTACGACACAAGTCAGACACAACAGGGAATTTTGTGAGTGGAGTTACTGAAACATGACTGCTCTAGTCTGACTCTGCTGTGGATGTTCCTGGCTCTTCATGTGTTTGTGGGGACAAAACAAGTGAAAAGAGCAAAGGGAGAAAATTTGCTCTATTTGTTAATCAGAGATGGTGCCACCCGGGTCACACTGTGATTAAGGAATCTGTCCTCAGCCTGGACATTAACCTGTAAGCAATGGGACTAGATACAAGACACTGGACTTGCTGTATGCTAATGTCTAGTAGTCAGACAGCTCCATAGCCATCCCACCTCTGGGCAGACAACAACTTGGTGCACCTTCCTCCCACCTACCTACCAGTGGTCAAGAGGCAACTAGCCACTGACAGGACAGTGAGGGAATGGTCAAAGGAGGCCAGTATGAACCACATGGAGAGGACATTTATAGCCTCAAAGACTGTTTCACTAAGAACATTAAATTCTGTGTGGCTAGCACTGTACCACTGAAATCCATATTCTGCTTCCCCAACAACAAGCCTTGAGTCACCAAAGACATCAAAGAGTATCACTCCTGAGTGAAAAGAAGGAAGCATTCAGGTCGGGTGACAAGGAGGCCACCAAGTAAACACAAAAATGCTTGTCTGTAAGATTAAATGAGGGAAAGAATAGCAACAGGAAAAAGCTGGAACAAGGGCTGCAAAAGAACAACAGCAGCTTTCCAGCATCTCTAATTCCAGCACAGCCTTCATTGCACCCAGCGCACCTGCTACCTCCAACACTGTCATGCCAAACTCTAGCTCTCGCTCCTAACTCTCTTCTTATCCCACCATTATACCAGCTAGCGCCCTTCTCCTCCTGCTAATGACAACTCTGAAACCCTTAGACCATCCATTACCATCAACGATGGTATCACAATCACTGTTCGTGATGGGAGAATTACACAGACTCCCTCCTGCCAAGATGCTCCCCAATGTCATAAGCCTACGAGTACACAAGTTGTGTGCTTTGCAGTTATGTGGAGTACTGCTGAGGATTTTTAGCTTGAGACTCAGGCTATGTCCACATGTACACGAACATTTCTGCAAATGAGATTTTCTTTTTTTGTTTTTCTCCAAAAGAGCACATTTTCAAAAATATCTTCGTCCACATGCAATTACAAAAAATGCCATCAGTTTGATGCGAAATGGTCAGTTTTAAAAAAAACTAAATTTTCACTGACCCAAAATACCATTTGCAGGTGGAGGAATGGCCAAAATGCCTAGACAAACCTCAGATTTCAGAAATACCCATGCACATGTGGACATGGCCTCAGTCATTAGAGAGTACCTGTACTGTGGAAAACATTGCATCTGGTTCCTGTATTAAAAATCCACAAACAAAGCAAGGTATTTGACACCCTTTGCCCTGTGGCTAGTATAGCGCAAGATCACTTCCAGTTTGATTACCAGCTGAAGATGGGAGTGGATGATTCCATCGCACACCTGCTACACTATACGCACCGCCATATTGACAAGCCAAGTACATTCGTGAGGATTATGTTCTTTGACTTCTCCAGTGCCTTCAATACCATTTAGCCAGCCTGGAAAGCTCTCTGCTCTGTAAGTTTATGCTCTATTAGTTGCATGGATTATGTACTACATGGCTAAGAGCACAGCACATGTAGGTACAAGGATGTAAGTCTGACACAGTGCTGTGTAGCACTGGAGGTCCTCAGGGAACAGTTTTGTCACCTGTTCACAGAATATTGAAACCAAACATTAAACCTGTGTATCTTGGAGGATAAACCAAATCGCAGAGCCAAACAAGAGAGTAGGTCATCGAAGTTCTTTGATTTGAGACTGCTCTCGTAAGAGTAAAGTTTCCCACCGGAATCAGCACGCCCATCCTCACACTAGGAAATATATGAAATGTGAGTACTCACAGTCCTGAAGAAATGTGGTGATGAGATGAAGTGGATGATTAAGTGACTGAGCAATGTTTATTTCTAATCCTTGTCTTATATACAATGTGACACACTAATTTCTGGTCCCTCCTGTGCGTCACGTGTACCTGTGTGTAACAGATAGGTGCATTGCTTTTTATTCTTTATTCTACTTATGTGTAAATAGTAGTATTTTCAAGGTGTATCTTAATGTTTAAAAAAAAAGAAATGTTCCACCGTTTTAAAAAAGATTTTCCACCTCCATCTTCAATGTGTCTTGGGATCAGTCTGTACACATGTTTTAAAAGGTCTACTATTGTCCTGGAAGTCATGAAGATTTTTGAAAGACACAAATACCACACCATTCACCCCCAGCTCCAATTCACCTAAGGCCCCAATATATGAGTGGAGGGTACCATCTCCTACATTTAGCACATCACCCTCAGCCATGAGGATGAGAAAAATGGGAACTGTGTTCATTAACTACAGCTCAGCTTCCAGCACAGAAGTCCCCCTTAGACTATTCACCAAGCTCAGTGACCTGGAAAGTGACCAGCCACCCATGTGCCTGTGTTTTTATCTCCCTCACAGGCATGACCATGGGGTCCCCCCTTGTCATCCTTTGATTTTTTTTTTCTTTTCGGGTGCTGTAGTGAGTGTACTAACTCGCATCATCACTTCCTGGTTTTGGAACAGCTCTGTACAGGATATTCAGGAATTACAGATAATTTATACAATCATTAAATATAATTATAAAATCCACATATTTTGCACTGTACATTTTCATGAAACCAGGTTAAATGTCTGTTTGTAATGTAATAATATGTGTTAATTTAGCTATTTAAAAGTTTGTCAGTCTTAAGCAGCCAAATTGATGTGTTCATTGTGTGTTGTCAAAAAAATATGCTGCACATGTGCTTTTTCTTTATAAGGGTTTATAAACATAATCTGGACGAATCTGGAAGTCTTATGGGAGCAAAAAAGGGTTTTTATGTATTTGTTTGTTTATTTGTATAATCATTGGGTTAAACGTCTCCATACAGAGTGCTTTTTAACATTACACAACGCAGCTGCACTACTAATCTCTTTGTTTCCTTGTCCTTAAAGCACAATGACAATACATTTTCCTATTGTATTTTATTGTATTGTATTGTATTGTATTCTATTATTTTCTTTCCCTTACTTTGTGTCTTAATTAATTCAGGAGCATGTAGTCTGCCCATAATTACGTCTTTCTGAATGTAGAGGCATAGTGAAAGTCTTCAGCTGTTCTATGGGCAGGCTGCTGCTGGAATTACAAACCTATAACCCTGCTTCCCCCTGCTCAGCAATTCTCCATTAGTCCAATCTAACTATGAAATTTCACATGCAATTTTGACATGTATGAAAGCATTTAGCTCTTTGACTGATGAATCAATGCAAACACGAAATCCGGTTCATTTTGTTCTCTGTAGTCTACAGTCCAAGTAAATCAGTAAATGGCAAGCTGTTTTTAGAACATTATCAAGCATTTCTTTTTTTAGGGCCCATGCAGTGCAACTGCAGGGAACCTATTGTTTTCGTGCTGGTTTTTATTCTGTTTGTTTTTACCATGCCTTGTTTCCCTGAAAATTGTACAGATGTGAACAGTAGAATTGAGCTATAGAAATTCATGAGACACAAGCAGAGTGTATTTAGCTCCTGTCAAGAAACAGCATATTCTCCTCACTTTCATGCTCTGGCCCATTAACAGTATTTGAAAAAGCAGGATGTGTTCTGAGGCCTTTACTGATGGCTCCACTAAAAGGATAATGATTTAAGTTATGCATACTGGAATAATCACAACTCAGTTACCTGGGAGCGTTTTTTAGGAAGTGAGGCCCAACAATGGCTTAATTTATTAGTTTTTTTATTGAATGGATTAGTCTAATGAATTTTGCATAATGATAACAGTTTTCTTCCCATTTTAATAATGCAACATTTCATTTATGCTAAAACACAATATGTTGTTTTCCTTTTGCTCTTCAGAATGACACTGGACCTCATAGTCTTCATAATTTTTTGCACAATTATTTCACAAAAGTTTGAACAACAATACATGAATGTAGTGCATATGCAATTTTAGAGCAGCCTCTAGAGCAGCCACACTTTCACAGCTTCATCTATAGAACATTGTTGATGCAGCACCTGTCAATGACCAAACCACCAATAGTTTGGTGAAAAGTAGCCAGTTACTCCTGCCTTTGTCCAAAGAGGCTTTCAGCATTTGTGTTTGGCAAAAAGGCATAATCTGTAAATTGTATTCTTTATATGTATTAATGAACTGTTTCCACTGTAGGTATGGACCCTCCCAGAGAAATGACTATGTCATATGTCACAGAAGACTCAGTGACCATATCATGGGTTCAGCCACTTGCTCCCTTTGATTACTACAAAATGTCCTACCAGTCTTTTAGAGGTACTATCTTTCACAGCCCAGCTGTTTTTCAGTAAAGAACCTGTTGTATATACAGTCACAGACTGAATTTTATTGATATAATCAGCAGTCTTTCATTTGTCAAATGACAGGTCAAGTGGACAGCTTGGTGGTTGAAAAGGAGACAAATAACTACACTCTGACTGGCCTTCATCCAGCAACAGAATATGAATTCAAGATGAGTGCTGTACGTGGAAGCCAGGAGAGCAGGGTCATTAGCACCAGTGTCTTCACAGGTACTAACTAGTCTGTTTTCTACAAACAGAGGTAGGCATGTTATGATGTTGGCAGCTTACTGATTCACAATGTTGAGCCTAAGGATTGTTAAATTCCAGTATTGGAGGACCACAATACTACATTATTTCATTCCATTCAATTCAGTTTTATTTTTGTTGCACAGCAGACATTTTCATAAAGCACCAGAAACATTGGTCCTGTTAAACAAGAAATGAGAAGGTGAGAGAGGAAACCAAGGAGCCTATGCTCAAAAAAGAAGACCCATATGAGAATTTGTAGTTTATTTTAAATTATGTCGAATACATTTAATGAGCACATTTGCTCCTATCTCAGCCTGTCAATGGTTTTCAGAAAAGTATTGCATGAACACATGTATTGCTTTATACAGGTTTATTCCTTTTTTGTGTCTTGGAACAGAAGAAAATCAGGAGGGAAAAAAAGCAAATTTGACATAATGTCACACAAAACTCCAAAATTGGGGCTAGACAAAATTATTGGCCCCCTTTTCATGTGATGCTCCTTTAAACTCAACTGGGGCAAGAAACAGGTGTTGGCAATATAAAAAATCACAACTGAAAGCAGATAAAAAGGAACGGAGTGCACTTAGTCTTTGCATTGTGTGTCTATATGTGCCACACTAAGCATGGACAACAGAAAGAGGAAAAGAGAACTGTGTG
>JBBMFX010171644.1:0-21577 GCA_037832545.1 Rhabdalestes septentrionalis | reverse complement strand
TGTCCATGATACTGAGGAGTTTTTTCAGCATTCTCCTCTCAGACACCTCCGTCAGGGTCTCCTGTCTGACACCCAGGGCCGAACCCGCCTTTTTTATCAGCTTGTTCAGCCTGTTGGCATCAGATGTCCTCACTGCACTGCCCCAGCACACCACTGCAAAGAACACAGCACTCTCTACCACAGAGTGATAGAACATAGTCAGCATTTCCCTACACACATTGAAAGACCTGAGTCTACGCAGTAGGAAGTGCCGGCTCTGCCCTTTCTTGAAGACAGTGTCTGTGTTCTTGGACCAGTCCAGCTTCCTGTTGATATATAGTCCTATATATAGCCCTCACCTGTCCTCAATCCTGTCTTCACTTGCCCTGTGTATGTGTTGTTCCCTGATAGGTTCCCTTAGACTCCTCTCCACTATTTAGTCTTGCCCTCTTTCACTCCTCTTCATGGGAACATACTTTCTCACCTTTAACAGTCTTCCCCTACAGTCTATGTATTTCACCCACTGTTAAGATCTGTAAATAATAAAAGCTTCCTTTTGCACCTGATGTCCGCCTCCAGGCTTCTGCATGCTTATACTACCAGGAGGTATAGGACAGATATCCTAGCTTTGGAAGCTTCTGATAACTGACACCACTTGAGTTGATTGGAGGCACACCTGTGGATGTATTTAAAGGCACACCTCAACACACTGTTTCCTTTTGGGACAACATGGGAAAGTCTAAAGAAATCAGCCAAGACAGCAGGAAGAGAAATGTGGACCTCCACAAGACTGGTTCATTCTTGGGAGCAATTTCCAGATGCCTGAAGGTGTCACGTTCATCTGTTCAAACAATTATATGCAAGTATAAACAACATGGGAATGTCCAGCCATACTGCTCACGAAGGAGACGGGTCCTGAGTTTAAGAGATGAAGGTGCTTTGGTGCGGAATTTGCGTATCAAAGGAAAAGGCCTTGTGAAGATGCTGGATGAAGCTGGTAAGAGTGTATCACTATCCACAGTGAAACGAGTCCTGTACCGACATGCGCTGAAAGGCTGCTTAGCGAGGAAAAAGCCTTTACTCCAAAACCAAAAAAGCCAGATTACACTTTGCAAATACACACAGGGACAAAGACCCTAATTTCTGGAGACATGTCCTTTGGTCTGACGAAACAAAAATTTAACTCTTTGGCCATAATGATCTTCATTATATTTGGAGGAAAAAGGGGGAAGCCTTCAAGCCTGAGAACACCATATTTACTTCCAGTCATCAGAGGTACAGAGGTGGCAGCATCATGTTGTGGGGGTGTTTTGCTGCAGGAGGGACTGGTGCACTTCTCAAAATTGATGGCATCATGAAGAAAGAACAGTATGCTGAAATATTGAAGCAGCTTCTCAAGACATCAGCCAGGAAGTTAAAGCTTGGGCGCAAATCGGTCTTCCGAATGGACAATGACCCTAAGCATACTGCAAAATTCGTTACAAAGTGGCTTAGAGACAACAAAGTCAATGTTTTGGAGTGGCCCTGATCACAATCCTATAGAAAATTTGTGGTCAGAGCTGAAAAGAGGTATGAGAGCAAGGCGGCCTACAAACTTGACTCAGTTCCACCAGTTCTGTCAGAAGGAATGGGCCAAAATACCATTAAACTGTTGTGAGAAGGTTGTGGAAGGATACCCAAAGCGTTTGCATCAAGTCATTCAGTTTAAAGGCAATTCTACCAAATACTAAGCAAATGTATGTAAACTTTTGACTTTGAAGAAAGTAATAAAAAAATCTAAAAAAACCACAATATTTTGACATTTAGCAAATAGAAATGATTTTGAGAATCTGGGGACCTGGGGGATCGACCCACGCATCACAGGGCGAGTGCTCTAAGCACACGAGCGTGTGACGGAGCGGTGGGGGGTTGGGGGGGATGTGGGGGATGTATTTTTAAGCATTTTTCAGAATACCGCATTTGTATTATTTGTGCCTTTCTGAATACCGTATTTGGCTTTGTCTACACCCCTAATATATATGAATGCAGTATGTTGTAACAGTATTAGGATATTAGGTGGCACGTTGGCACATAACTCCTTGCAGTTTGGCATTGCCATTTCCCTTTTTCTTTGGGTAAATCAAGCACTTGGTGTTTTATCAACATGGCCCCAAAGCAGTCAACAGTAAGGGACACAAAACAAAAAGGCCAAATTAATTTAAAGAGCACATGGCTACTAAAATGACACAGATATGTACTATACTAAATTATTTTACAAGTCTTAAACCCGGAGGTTGTGGGCCCCCTCAAAACCCCTACTCCCTGCATCCATGTGGATTGTCAAAAGGATGATCTGCATCTAATCTTCAGTCTGTAATTTAAAACTATTATTTTTGTGTACACTGTTGATACTGAGCTCATACCTACATTCTGTTTACTAGAACGTCCATTATACTTTTGTGAGGAACTCCAAAATCAGCAAGCTAACGAGGGTGAAACTGCCTTCTTGTGCTGTCAACTCTCTAAACCTGGAGTTGCAGTGCAGTGGAAGAAAGGAACTCTTGTGCTTAGACCAGGAGGCAAATATAAAATGAAGCTGGATGGCTGTGAACTACAGCTTCACATCCATGACCTTACTGTAGAGGACAGTGGTGCCTACAGATGCTGCACTGACAGCATTGAGACTAGAGCCAGTCTCAGTGTAAAAGGTATGTAGCGAATGAGACAACTGATTTCCCATATCAACAAGTCGTTACGCAAACCTGCTACCAACATTCAGGCAGATTTTTGACTGCTCATAGTTTTAAAGATACAAATGATCTTAAAACTACATTCTTTCCACAAACCACTCTTTCCAGAACAACCATTGTTCTTCCTTAAGGATATCAAAAGTGTGGAACTAGAGGAGGGTGAAACGGCTTACCTTTGCTGTGAACTGTCTAAACCTGGAATTAAAGTGCAATGGAAGAAAGGAACATTACCCCTGAGACCTGGCAGCAAATATGAGATGAAGCAAGATGGTTGTGAATTAGAGCTTCACATACATGATCTGAAATGTCAAGACAGTGGAAACTATGTTTGCAGTGCTGGCGGCCTAGAGACAAAGGCAAACATTGTGGTAAAAGGTAAAAAAATGTGAATGGTTTCAGTTATAAATGTATTTTTACACTTATTCAACTGCACAATAGATGACAGTAATTTAATCTCTTGCCAGAACAACCATTGTTCTTCATGGAGAATCTCCAAAATCAGCAGGCAGAAGAGGGTGAAACTGCCTTTTTGTGCTGTGAACTTTCTAAACCTGGAGTTGCAGTGAAGTGGAAGAAAGGAGCAGTTCTGTTAACACCAGGAGACAAATATGAAATGAAACAGGACGGCTGCAAACTGCAGCTTAAGATTCATGACCTGAAGGGAAAAGACAGTGGTACCTTCAAATGCTGTGCTGGTAGCTTGGTTAGTACAGCAACCATTACAGTAAGAGGTACATTGAGTTTCCGGAGTAGAATCAAGCACTTAGCATTAATTGGCAACATTGTACACAAATTCTTGTCTTCACAGAAAAATGATTCAGAGGTAGTTTAAAATGACACAATTGTCTGATTCACTATTTCAGAGCAAGTACTTTTCTTCCCTGTGGAACTTCAAAGTCTAGAGGCACTGGAGGGTGAGAATGCCTTGCTGTGCTGTGAACTCTCTAAACCTGCAGCTACAGTACATTGGAAAAAAGACACAATGCTGCTGAGATCTGGAAACAAGTATGAAATGAAACAGAGTGCCAGTCTTTTACATCTAAAAATTCTTGATTTAACATATCAAGACAGTGGCTCCTATACATGCTGTGCAAGTGGCATTGTGACTACAGCATACCTTGAAGTGAAAGGTATGTCAAAACATGCTATTTTTTTAAATGTATTTGTTCACAATATTGTAAATTGTGATTGTATATATGGAACCATTATTAGAAGAATAATATGGACCTTGACTAGATTTTAATTTACAATTAAAAGGTTTGAGTTCCATGTACAGTGAACCCTATGCGAATAGAGTGAAGCAGCACTGTAATTTTCTTTATTCTGTGTAGAACAGCCACTGTTTTTTAATGTGGAGCTTCAAAGTATGGAAGTGTTGGAGGGTAACACTGCATTGCTATGTTGTGAGCTCTCTAAGCCTGGAGTTGCAGTGCAGTGGAAAATGGGAGATGTATTGCTGATGACTGGAAGTAAATATGAAATGAATCAGGATGGCAGTGAAGTACAGCTTAAAATCCATAGTCTAACTAACCAAGATCGTGGGTTGTACAAATGTTGTGCTGGCCTGCTTGAAACCACTGCCTTCCTTGAAGTTAAAGGTATTTAAAATTTAGCTGATGGAACATTGACATATTTTAGTATTTTAAACATTATGGATGTGGACCACAGCAATTGTTTTTTTTTTTGCATTCTCTGTAGAACAACCATTGGTATTTCATAAGAAACTGCAACGTCTGGAGTTGGAGGAGGGTGAAACTGCCTTATTGTGCTGTGAACTCTCCAAACCTGGAGTTGCAGTGCAGTGGAAGAGGGGCAATATGCTTCTTAGACCAGGAGACAAGTATAAAATGAAGGAGAATGGTAGAGAAGTACAACTTCAAATTCATGATGTTAAAGGCCAGGACAGTGGCACTTACAGATGTTGTGCTAGCACTCTAGAAACCACTGCGACTCTTCATGTGAAAGGTAGAAAATTCCATTGATTAATCCATTCAGATTTATTCACTTTTGTAGTTTTTTGTACTCCTTTAGAGGTAATTAATCTACCTAAAACTGACCAATCAAGGCCAATATCATTTTTCAGAGCAACCATTATTCTTCACCAAGAAGCTCAGGAATCAAGAAATAGAAGAGGGTGAACCTGCCATACTATGCTGTGCGATCTCCAAACCTGAAGTCCTGGTGCAGTGGAAGAAAGGGACAGATCTCCTGATGGCTGGAGAAAAGTATGAAATGAAACAGGATGGCTGTGAGCTGCAGCTTAAAATTCATGTCCTGAAGAGCAAAGACAGTGGCTCTTATAAATGCTGTGCTGGTAAAGCAGTCACCACAGCATCTATTGTAGTCAAAGGTATGTGAGGTTTTGGGACAAAACATTAAGTAAAATTACAGAATATGAACTAACTGGGGCTAAGCTCTAAAACCCTAGGTTTATTATTTAGTTAATTTATTATAGTTTTAGTTATTTAGTGAATTATTTAATTAATTCAGTAACTATGAATTATTGTATAACAGTTATGCATGCAATTTATTTTATGAACTGTTAAGATGTTTTGTGAGAGCAGATAAAGTCATAAGGCTCTTTCTCCTCCCCAGAACAACCTTTGTTTTTCTGCAAGGAGCTTGAAAGTCAAGAGGGAAAGAACGGTGAGACTATCTTGCTGTGCTGTGAGATTTCTAAGCCTGTTGTTGCTGTACAGTGGAAAAAGGGAGCAGAGCTTCTCATGCATGGAAATAAATACGAGATTTTGCAGATTGGCTGTGAGCTACAACTTAAAATTCTTAATTTAAAGAGCCAGGATAGTGGTATCTACAAATGCTGCACTGGGAATATAGAGACAATATCTTCTTTCATTGTAAAAGTACATTCATTCCCTCTTATGTACTGGATTATGGTCTTTTTATTTTTCTTATCAATGCCTTTTAGAGTGTCCGGCCCAACCTGAAAACATCCCTCAGGTACCACCACGCTCAAAGGGTAGGACTCTCCAAGAACTTCCTAGTCTTGATGAGCAAAGCGAAGCTCCTGAACCAAGAAGGCTAGCAGTGATTCAGCAAACCATGGATGCTGTGTTAGGTCAAATGGAGAACCACCCAGATCATGGTATAAAGAGAACAGATGAGCGAAACATCCAGAAGGAAACACCAGTAAAGCAAAATATGAAGGAGGATGAAAGACCCAAGATGACACTAGATGTCAGTAAGTTCCCTTACTTAGAGAAAGTGTGTGAGATTTCTTCTGTGGACCATATTTCTACAGAGCTGAGTGACCAGGAGCAGGTAAGTTCTGCAGTAAATGTTGCAGAGATTTCTGTCAAACAAAAGCAGGAGAAGATTGTACAGAAAGACCAGAAGAAATCCCCATGCAAGGATACAACAGAAGAGAAACAAGAGATGCTAATCAAAAGCACACCTCAGGCACCACCTCGCTGCAAGGGAAGGTTAACCCAGCCAAGTGTCGATCTTCAAGGCCAACACAGTGTTTTGGAGCCAAAAAAACAGAATGTATTAATGGATCCATCTTTGGAAGCTACTTCAGGAGATACAGTAGATGGTGTGCAGCTGGATCTCAAAGAGAAGAAAAAAGAAGAAAAAGATCATTCCAAGGAAGTGTTGTTAAAGCAATTTGTAAAGCCTGTTCCTTCTAAAAAACACCCAGATCCCAAAAAAGCTCTATCCCTCATTGAACCTAAGGAAAAACTACTAAATAATGTTGAAGAGAAAACAACAAGTAGTAATATGAGAGATAAACAAGGCAAAAAGCAGCATGCATTTGTAGAAACAATGTCCAAAATATCAAATGTGACCGCAGAACCATCTGATAAATTTATTTACAAAGAAAGATTACAGGATCAAGAGCTGAATCTCTATCAAAGCAAAATAGAAGAGAAATGTAACATAAATGAAGAATTACTGAGGCAAAAGCTGAAAGACAAGGAACCAGTTGTCCATAATGAAAAGCATCCAGAACCACAAAAAGTTCCATACTCCACTGAGCCTGAGAAGAGATCAAAAGGTGGGAATATATACCAGAGAATTCAAAAGCAGCATGTCCCTCAACAGAAGGAAGAGCAGGCTGAGCAAAAGGTTCTGCAGGTGACGCATATTAATGTTACAGACCAGAAAGATAGGGGTGAGTTTATCAAGATGGAAAAGGTCCCAGAGCCATTAATAACTAGACCTAAGGAGAGGATAGCAGAGTGTGCCAAAATCCAGGATTTGCCAATGAATTTTGAAGACCATAAAACTAGGAAACAGGTAAATCAAGAAGATGCGTTTACAGACAAAACCATGCACACCACCTCTCAGGTTACTCCAGTAGTGCAACATGCTCAGGATACCTCTGTTATAGATATACGTTTTGAGGATGAGCCAGAGATGTTAGAAGCAGCTATAAAGATTCAATCTGCATTCAAGGGTTACAAAGCTCGAAAGGACATGCGACCTGTGTTCAAGGAGGTGTTCAAGAACCAGAATGTGGATGTTGGCGATACTGTGTGTCTGGAGTGTAGTGTAGAGGGTAAGGCCAGTATTGTACGCTGGCTAAAGGATGGTGTAGACTTAAAATCAGGGAAAAGGACAAAAGTCAGCCATAATGCGGATGGTCAGTGCATTCTGGTCATTTGTAACGGAGTTCCCAAAGATGCAGGGATCTATACTTGTGAAGTGGCCAACAAGTTTGGGACCATTAGTTACAATGGGAATGTGACTCTGGTTCATCCCAAGAAGCCTATAAACCAAGATGCACAGAGACCAGAGACAGAATGTAAAGAAGCTGCATTGACCTCTACAACTGAAGAGAAGTCGCTGAGGCATGCCTATGACCTTCCTTCAGAAGATGGAAAAAGAAAGATTCAAGAGAAAAGGAAAAGTCTCATTTCAGTCAGTTCTGGTATGTTGTCATGAACAACTAATTAATTAAAACCACACAATTGTACAGACTGCTTGATCGCTCCATTAAAAGTAATTTTTCTTTTTATGTTGCCTACTTTTTTTCTAGTGTCCTGTCCCTCAGACTACGACACTGCCCCTGATGTAGAGGCAAGCTACCTACCCATGTAAGAAGAACTAATAATAAGTCCACCCAGTTCAACTCGTCTTTAACTAACACTGAACTAAAATAGATGTAAACAAAATTTGGCAATCTCAAACCTAAACCTAACCCTATCCTGAACTTCCACTTTAAAAACTAAGCATAATCTTAAACCTGACCGTTACTCTAAAGGGGCTTTCAGACCGTACGTGGCATGTGCTGCGTTTTGCTCTGAAAGCCACTATTTCCAATGGCTTGCGGGGCGCAATAATGGCTTTGCACTGCGCCGAGCACGGCACGACGCACAACTCGGCAGCCTTGTGCGCTCACCACGTTCAAAGCTGAAATTTGTTTAAGTTTGACCGGGGCGCACCATGACACACTTTCGTGCGACCAATAGAATCAAAGCATCAAAGCAGGTTAGTGTTTGGTCTGCCCCTTCGAAAAACACACACCACGGGTATGGAGATGTAATGTGCATCAACAGCAACTTCATTTATTATTGTTGTTATTATTAAAATATGATGTAGCAGACAATCTATGTTGCATTCTTCTTGTGAAGTGATTTTTACCAGCTAAGTTGATATCAAAATAAGAAAACAGTAGAGATTAACTTCCTTAAACTGTGAATGTAAAATATAGTCTTCTTGACCAGCCCTTTATATGAGTTCTTGAAAATCTCATGCACCCACAGGCTTTTTTCATCGTCCTAACAGAGTTAGTGCTAACAGAGATAGTGACCGGCATCCGGGACAACAACGGAACAGGAGAGATTAGAAAACCACGTCCACTTTTTTGTGCTGAGAAAAAACAACCGTTTAAAGAAAACATCTGTTGGGGACTACCAGAATAAAGTGTGATCATATAAACTAATGTTATTGGTTTTGTAGATATATATATAAATATAAATATGATCTGATTATATATTTGTTGTTTGAATTCACAGGGAAAACAAAGTGGAAAAGAAAAAAGACAAAATCCAGTTTTCCCACACTACAGAACAGCAAAGGACTATGAGTACTGGGCCACAAAAGGCAAATATGCCATTGAAAGTTAAAGGTCAGCATCGTTGTTTGCTCCATGTTCAAGTGTTCCAGGACCTTCCATATCAGCATGTACTGAAAGAAAATTTCTGAAATGATAATGTTGCAAATGATTAATTGTTACTTTTGTATGTCATCCTAGCAGCTTTAGACTGGGACCATCTAAGCACGGGCTTTATTTGTACATTGCTATTGCTATTACACTCTTAATGTCACAATACTTTTTCTTTTTTAATTCCATAGCAAAATATTGACAGTATAACTTAGATGCGCTGTTGATGTTACCCTATCAGGGTTTTTTCCTCAGTTGAATGATGAGATGTGTTTTCACAGGCAGTGAGCCAGTAAGCAGAACGCCATCTCCCAGATACCCATATACTCAGAAGTCCTCAGGCATCGAGTCACTCTCAGAATCTGATGGGGATGAAGACAGAGTTGAGGTAATATTCCATAAGCTGTTACATAGTATGTGATGATTTGTAGTGAATTACGTTTTAGATTTATTATGTAAATTTTTTTCTCTTTAGACATTTGATATCTATGTGGCGAAAGCAGACTGCCACCCTGCTGGAGGTAATAAGGAACACTTTCTTCTTAAGGAGGGTCAGTTCGTTGAGGTACTTGATTCTGTCAATCCAGTCAAGTGGCTTGTCCGTACTAAACCAACCAAAACCACACCATCTCGCCAAGGATGGTTATCCCCAGCATACCTTGAGAAGAAGACAAAGGTTAGGATTGTTGAGATATGAGTGTAATGCTTATAAATTCAACCATGAGTCCCCTAACCAATTCTCTAAATGGCCCTCTCAAAGGAACTGTTTTCAAAGATGAAAAAACAAGAATCAAAAGATGTTTCCAATAAAGGTAGAAAATCACCACCAAGGGATGAATACAGAGTGACATTAAGGTAAATTAGAAATAATTTTATATCTCTTTGTATCCCATCAAATTGTATCATTTTTAATTGTAGTTTTTTTGTTTGCTTTTTTCTCAGTCAGTTGATTAAGGGTCTGTTTGACAGTGAAAATGAATTTGTGAGAGAAATTAATTTCTTTGTGGAGCACCATGTGCAGCGCTTAGAGACCAACTCCCAGGTGCCACTCACAATTCTCAGCCAGAAAGAGTATATATTTCGCAACATAAAGGACATTGCAAGCTTCCATGAATGGTAAAATTCTCTAAAGCATACATTACATGTCAAAAAGTTTGCAGACACCTGCACACCCAGTGTTTCTTATATAATACTGATAGAAATGATATTAAATACTGAATGAAGAGTATTGACAGTTTGCATCCCCTTGCTTTAGAAATAACCGGCACCCTATTTGGGAAGGCCGTGCTCTCGATATTTCATGTTAGTACATTTCTTTGAGGATCACAAATGCCACTCCAGCCCTTTCCAAAGGTATTGGAGATCAAGGCTGAAACATAGGCAACTATTTTAAACCAAAAGTGTCCTGATTATACAAACTGTGTTTGCCAGTACGGTTTGCAATGTAGAGCAACCGAATTAACTCATTATGAAGGGTGTCTGGATACCTTTGGACATACAGCATGTATTTCTTTTTTTCTTTAAGAACATGGATAAAGAAAGCCTCTTTGGCTTAAAATGTTTGACAATACTGTTCGAACCAATACTGTTTGAACTGAAACTGTATTTCTATATTTAGCTGCATTTTGCCAAAACTAGCCCAATGCATCACAGATGATGATGTGGCTCAGTGCTTTGTGCATTATGCACCAGACTTTGAGATGCATCTTCAGTTCTTTTTAGGCCAGTCACAAGCTGAGGCCTGCATATCAGATAAAAATACACAGCATTTCTTTAAGGTAAGTACATACATTTATAAATAAAGGCACAAACATATTTTTCCATGAAAGCAGAAGACAAATAAAACTTAAAGGCTGGAATGGGCTTTCCAATTGTTTCCCCTCCCCCCCAGCAATATGCCAACACTGCATTTGCACACTTGAATGCTCAGATCTTCAGTGTCAGCACCTATTTACAGAGACCACTGGAGAGGATTCAGACATACAAGACAGTATTCAAGGTGTCATTATGAACTTATTATATTTTGTATTATTAGCATAATACTGAATTTTTGGTTGAGTCTTTCAATTTACAGTAATCACATTTAAGAGCTGCCTTGGACAGGCTATGGTTTTGTAATTTACAGGAGCTGATAAGGAATAAAGCAAAGAGTGGGCAAAATTGCTGTTTATTGGAGGATGCCTTCTCCATGCTGTCTAGCTTGCCTTGGCGTGCAGAGAACCTGCAGCATGTGTCCTTGATTGAGAATTACCCTACACCTCTCAAAGCACTTGGAGAGCCAGTCCGACAGGTAGCCCATCAGCTGTATCTGTAAACTTGTTTGTGTATTCTGGCCTTCTACTGTTGGGTGTGTGTGGTGTTTTACAAATCTCTGACCCCAACACAGATTTTTAGAATGAGAATCAGAAAGCTTTGTTGATCTCAGGGAAAAATAATTGAGTTGTGACTGCACAGACATACAGAGACAAGTTGAGTGTAAAAGTCTACAAAGGATCTAATAAAAAAAAAAACTTTCAGGAGATTTGAAACCCCACTATTTACACAAATGTTTGGTAATGCTATACATAAGTAACATGCAGTTGAAGTGAATGATTAATGACACAAATATTGATTAGGAGTTAGTTATTGCATGTGGTAGTAGATTGTATATTAAAAATATTGATGTAAGTAGTGATATTCACATGGTAAACTATTGCAGGGACATTAAAACATATTACACATAATTAATAGACTTGGCTCCTATTAAGAAAACAACATGATAAGAATATACAGTGTACCGTTGTACAGTGTCACGTCGCTCCCCTTGTCTCCCAGGAAAGACATCCATTTTCTTTCTTTAGAGCTCTTAATTTATTTTACCCAAAACTAAACAGGCTCGAGGGCCTGATGAAACCGATCATCAATACCTCTATCCAGATGGGGAAATAAGATGGTGGACCGACAACACAATTCGGTTCAAACAGAACTTAAATATCAAACTCTAAACATAAAACACCCAATCCCAACACAAACCCAATTTCTCCTGATCACACCAGCAGCTGACACAAATCTTTACCTGACTTCATTCCAGTGAGATCAGGGAACAAAAACCTTTTACTGAATAAGGGTGGCCTCTATTGGCCATCATAGACCTCAGTCCTGACATACAGAAGATATTGCACATGATGTAGCATCTTTATAAGAAAATTGCACAATGTTGCCCAAGGTAGACTTTTGCACATAATAAGATCAAATCCCCTTAATGATTGTGATTTAAACCAGATAAAAGTCACTTATCACTGATGATCCCAAAAGCGTGTTTTCTGATACTCTGGCGTCTTCTGATACTCTGCTAACAGAAACAGTTCCAGAACAAGACACTAATTCAGACACACAAACAAACAGTTCCAGAACGAGGCACTGCTCTAGACAAACAAGCAAAAACTGTTCCAGAACGAGGAACTGCTTCAAACACACAAACAGTTTCAGAATGAGACGCTGCTTCAGACACACAAACAAACAGTTCCAGATTGAGTCACTGCTTCATACACACAAAAAGAAACAGTTAAAGAACCCAGCTCTGCTTCAGACACACAAACATTAACTGTTCCAGAATAAGGAGTTGCTTCAGACACACAAACAAACAGTTCCAGAATGAGGCACTGTTTCAGACACACATACAGAAACAGTTACACAGGGCTGCCAACTCTCACGCAATGAGCGTGAGACACACGCATTTGACTGTCTTCACACGCTCTCAAGCCACACCTCTGATTTCTCACGTTGAAAATCAAATTTTTCTATTTTTCCCATTGTTCACACTCCTCAATGGTAGTTGGGCCACCGAATGTCGCAATAATCCTCTGCCAAATAAGAAGGTCTCCCCCGCCCCGCTCCACGCTCGGGATGTAAGTTAGCACCAAACATCAGCCCCCTAACCCCCCCCCCCCGTCCGCTCGGGATGTAAGGCAGCAACCCCCTCCCCTCACTCAACGCTCGGATTGTAAGGCAGTAATGCTCACACAAAATGTCCTATAGTATGTAAAATAATAATAATTTCAAATCATATGTAAATGCAATTGCATTTTTTAAAATTATGTAAATATAGCAAAACATTAACTCAAAAGCAAAACAATAACACTCAGTAATCTCGGTAATCTTAATAATAAGTCTTGATACTCACACTTTTGTTCTGATTATCTCTTTGGCACTTCTCTCCTAGGGTTCCTTCACAGTATGGGAGGAAGCACCTGGGACCAAAATCTCGCTGAGAGGTCATCATCGCCGTGTCTTTCTCTTCAAGGACTGTGTCATCTTCTGCAAGCTGAAAAGAGACCTGAACACACATTCTGAAGTCTATGTGTTCAAAAACAAGATGAAGGTTAATGGATATTGTCCCGCCAAGCCATATGCCAGCTGCATAGTCACTGAACAGTCCTTTAAGCTCAGATATTAATTATTTTTTAAGTTGATGGGGTTAACTTACAATGTATTTATGGCCAGACTCTTAAAAGTTGGTAAAATGAACTTTAATTTCTCATGCTTAACACAGTTACCTGCCATGCAAATATCTGTAGTTGATGGCTGGTTTTGATTTGGTTATAGCTGAGTGACATTGACCTAAAAGATACAGTGGAAGAAGATGACAGATGCTGGGGTCTGTGGCATGAACATCGTGGTACAATCAGAAAAATAACTCTTCAGGCTCACACTGCGCTCACCCGTCTATCCTGGCTCAAAGACTTCCGAGACCTGCAGCAGCGCAACAGAATTCCAATATGGAGTGAGTTTGCAGTAAACATCCAAATGACACAAGTCGATAGTGCTCCGGCTCCTTCTGGGCTGAGCTTCATTTCTGCATCTGTCAAAAAAGTGCATGATGTGCTGCTGAGCCAATGAGAATCACAAGAAAATGCAAAATATAATTATGAAATAGAACATAATCTTCAGTGGCAAAATACATTCTGGACATTCATACAAACTCCATATGTCTCCATTTATGTTTTATAAGGCCCACCATGCTTTGAAGTGAATCTAACAGACTGTGCAGCTACAGTTGGACAGACTGTAAAACTGACCTGCAAAGTCAATGGAACCCCAAAACCAGTGGTAACTTGGTACAAAGGTAAATATACTTTGAAATTTTCAGGGATAGCGGTGAATTAGCTCACAATGTTATCTCAGGTTGTCTTTCAGATTTAGTATTTAACAGTTTTTAAATTCAGTTTTATTTTGTCAGATGGTATTATTGTGAAAGATGACCAGCACCACATTATCTCAGAAGGAAACTCAGGCGCCTGCTATTTGATCCTGACTTCTATAACTCTGGAAGACAAGGGCCAGTACATGTGTTATGCAGCCAGCACTTTGGGGAATGCAAGTACATTGGCCAAGATCACGGTTGATGGTAAGTACCTAAACACAATAGACCATAAAAGCAACCGTCCAAATGTATTTCTTTGAAAAAGACCTCCAGTTTCAGAATTTTACATTTTTTAGTGGTCGATTTATGGCAAAATTAGCCATTGCCTTAGATATACACAGTGTGTTGGCTATATTCATTAACTGTATAAATGCATGTAAGTTGTTTTAAGCATTGAAATCATGATGCAAATAGTATAATAAGAGTGTACATCATTGAGTGTAAATCTCAACTTATCGTATAATACTGCTCAACAGTGGCTCAGTGCTACACCAAAATGTACTCCAGAATGTATGTTTTTTGCATCAAGGTATACATTTTATTGAAATAATTGCTCATTACAGTCCCACCAAGTTTCAAAGATAAACTTCAGAACACTTTGCTGGTGAAAGGAAGAGATGTACAGTTTCTCTGTTCAACAAGATGTGTTCCTGTGCCCTCAGTGAGGTAAAGCTGTTAAAATATAGAAAGACATTGTTCTCGATATTTTTTTTTTGTGTGGTGGTACTTTTATAATTATTTTATAATTAAAAATAATTATTTATTTCTTAGGTGGTTTAAGGACAACAAACAGCTGGGAAAGAGCAAGAAATATGAGCTTCTCATTGATGAGCAAACAGGCGACATTATTCTGACCATAAAAAAGGCAAAAGAAGCTGACTTGGGGCAATATGAGTGTGAGGTACACTTTCATACACACACACACACACACACACACACACACATAAAACACACAGTAACGCACATACATACACGAACACGTAATCTTCTGACTGGGATCCTTCGTACAGATACCCCTTAGCTCACATAAAAACAACAAAAAATATAATTTCACAATTATTACTGTCAAACTGTAAACATTTTCACTAGATTAAGGTCATTTGACCATTATTTCTGTCAAGCTGTAAAACAATACACTGCAGATTCATACTGATTTTTTACCACACATTAATCAATGCCATACCCTAAAGACTACACACACAGCAAATTAATAGTAGATTTAATTAACTCTTTTTATTACTGTCAGACTGTTAAAACTATGGAAATTGTACATGAGTACTTGGATTGAATCCGGAACCTCCAGTAATCACTTGAATTATCTTTCCCAGAGAAAACTAAATCAGTATGGTTTATGTGTGTCTTTTTGTGGAATTAAACAGATGTTGGAAACTATTAGCTATGGCCTCACTCTGTCTCTCTTTTAGTTATTAAATGAGCTGGGAAGTGCCAAGTCCAAAGCGCAGCTTTATTCTGCACCACCTGCTGTGACTGAAAGCCAAAAAGACAAACCACAGACTGCCTCAGCTCCAGGTAGGGGGGTCCACTCCAGAGAAGGTAAATGTGGAAAATAAACTCTTTTATGCAGTGAGATTATTTCTCCCTGAAATTCTACAATCTCAGGAAAGGATGTAGCCTTGGCAGAGCACATACCACATTTGTTTGATGATTCCACTTCACCTGTGTTTCAACCATCAAGTCGTTCCATCCTTTCAATTTCAACAGACTTTCCTTGTTAACATGATCTCTAACCTGACATACATTCTGTGTTCTGGATGCCTCAAACTGAGAAACTAATGTGAGGTTTGTGGAGCCAAGAAATGAAATCAAGAAATGAAAAATGCTGTTTCTGCATTAGAACATCAGTCATCTTTTTCCAGTAACCAATTGGCTTGAATTGTTTTAAATACTCTCTGCCTTGGCATGCTTGGTCTAAAATGTTGAAAACAATTAGCCCCTAAAAGTAAGGTTAACAAGCCCTGATCTAAAGTATGAGGCTTTTTCCAAATTGATGACTTCTGCACCGAAAGCCAGCGGAGAAGTCATGAAAGGGAATCCACAAATAAAGAAAGACAGGGCATGTCAGAAGATCGCGAAACAGAAAGGGGATGACAGAGAAGGGTAAAACTAGGACATGAATCACTGTTAGAAGCACAGAATAGTTATTTGTGATACTGTTTTGTGGCCCTGTCTGGCATACATTTGGCAGATAATGTTAATGAACTGTGGATTCACATCTCACCTGGGTTTTTTAATCTAGAAAGATTTTTTAGTTTTCATTTTTTTTAATCATAGTTTCGCTCTGTCAAAGATGTCATTTTTCTAGATGGTAGGTAAAGTTCCTAGAGTTGACTATCATCCATGACCATCCTACCATCTCCCCATACCCAGACACATCTCTGTGTAACAGTATGTCTTTGGATTATAATGTAAAAGGGGTTAATGTGTTATTCTTGCATGACGCATGTGCTACAGGAATAATTTACAAAATTCCACTCAAAATAGTCTGTGTCTTCACATTCAGAAGGTCATTCATGCCATAAGGGCCGGTCAGTAGTGGCCTTTGAAAACCTTTCAGTCATGTTCATCCACACTTCCTGTTTAACATCATTCTCTCCATTCCACTTCCTTTTTTTAGTCCCAGAGCAGGAGACTAAAGATCCAATCAGAGCCATCCTCATGTAAGTGTCCTCACAGAGAGAGGGGAGATACCCATACATTTTGCACGCAAACATTTCTTCTGTCATCCTCTCTCCCTCTCGCTCTGTCTCTCCTTCTTTTTCACTCTCCCCCATGAATCCTTTGTCCTTTTGTCCTCCTTCTCTTGACTATCAAAGCTGGTTATGTGCTTGGATCCAAGTGTGTCAAGTCTATATATGTGTCTTTCAAAGCAAATTCACATTCATTCATATGCACATGCTGTGTGAAGTTTCCCAATGACAAAGGTAAGTGTTTTATGCTTTTTTTGACACATGTATTATGTAGCACTACTGTTGGAACAAAAAAGTCCACATCCCTAAGTTAATGGAACAAGATGTAATTCAAAATCTTTTGAGACCTTTGCTGTTGGTCCATTCATTATGCAATTTAGACACAGTCAAGGAAGCTAATAGTTTTTTAAAGCTGATCATTTCAAATTATGCCAAAGATTTTGTTACAACAACAATGACATACAAGTTTAGTAGAATGTCCTGTACTGTTCAATTCAGTCGTAAAATACTGATGTGCACATATCTTGTTTTAGATTGAATTTGTGATAAGAACTTTAATTCAAGTAACTAATAAAATGTTCAGTTCAAGTATCTGAAAAGCTGCTAATTGTATCTCGTTTTGGATACAGAGCCAGAATCAGAAGGTTGGTCCAGCGCTTTGGTGAAAAACCTATTCCATATGTTCTTTCAGTCTGAATCCTCCAAAGAGTGAGTTCACATTTACCTGGTTTTAAAAGCAGGTTGTCTGTGGACATAGTAAGAAACTGGGTTATTTTGCAGATCTTTGTGCAATTCCAGTGAGACTCCAGCTGATAACAATCAGGAAATAAAGGAGAGACGAGAGCACATTCCAGAGGAAGAGACCTCAGTGGAGTCCAAGGAGACATCTTTAATCTCAGAGACAGAGGATGAGTACTCAGGTGGGCATGATTGAGGACACTTTACCTGATACTTTTAGAATTCATATTTTAATTATAACAATAATATGTTTTCTTTAACAATAACATTTCTTTTGTGGTTATGTGTGTGTTGCTCCCCCTCCACTCTTCCTGATTTCAGCCCATTTAATTGTGATTTTTTTCAAGTGCGTATTTTAGGATCAGAAAACTTTAATGATCCTAGAGTAAATTGTTTACAAAAGGACGGCTAAGACACAGACCCCATAACAGCAACATATGCTCATATTAAAATAGCTTTTAAGATATGAATCACCATAAACCAGTGACATGAAAGGAAGATAAATAAATATCCACCGCAAGATAGCACTGAAAATCCAGCTTCCCTAATGCTAGGTAGCTCAGAATCCCAAGAATGTGCAGAAGGACACGGTAGCTCAATGGTTAGAATGCTTAGACAGAGCACTGGACCGAGTTAAAATCATGTGATGCATTTTTCTGTGGTTAATTGATCTAAAGTAATCCTAATGAGAGTTAGCGGGAGCTCACATTTTATAGGCTACTATTGATGTTTTGCAGACACGTGACCGTGATCACATGACTGCGGCATAATGGATGGCGGAAGTAAGGGTTTGGTATAGAGAGATAGACAGGAACGGACTATTGACAAATAATATCCTGTTTCATTTGTTGACAGCTATTTCAAAATGTCTGTGCCATTATCATTGGAAGTTGGCTACCTGAATGGAGCCCACAAACATACTTTGAAAAGCTTGCTATAGCAGACATAAAAATTGAGCCATAACGGAGATATTTACAGATTCAATAAAAGCGCCTTGCCTGCCTGACTTTACTCCACACGATTTTACGCCACACAATTTGTTTGTCTATCTACCCAAGATATCACATTTAAATTTATTTATTTTCAAATTAATTAATATTTTAACCTTTTTAACAGCCCTTTATTAATTTCACACATAAAATCTTTAATCGCTAGGTTTTTTTATACACTGGATTTTTACATCAATATTTCAAAAGCTTGTGGTGTAAAAGTGATTAAAGATAAGAGACTTTCTGTAAAGTAAAACATGTTGCCACTTTGTTTGAAGTGTAGTTTGAAGTGCCTGGGTGCTTGCAATGTGGAGCTCGGGAGGTCCATGGGGTACAAAAGTAATGGGACACCCAGGAATTTTTAATGGTTTTTGGCTAATAACTCTGGGGGCTATTATGACAAATGAGTGGTCGCTGGAAAGGTCTCACCTAACTATAAAGTTTGATTTGTGCTTGGTCCACGAAGCTATGCCGCTCATAATGTCCTTTGACTGCCTTCAGGTCATACGTCATCCTAAAAGGTCACACTTTCCAAAACTATTAGTTGCTACAGGAGGACATCAAGATGTATTTGAGTGATGTTTACTTCACCGACTGCACATTCATATGTACGCCACTAAGCATACATGCAAACCAGGAACATACATGATACTGAGCACTAAATTATATCCTGTATTTGGTATAAAGTTCAGAACACGTTATTTCTCCATTTTTCTCTCGCTCTTCCTCTTCCTCTTGGTGCACTCTCTTAAAGTGACAGGAGGTTTTCTTACAATATTTGTTAGCTTGGTGTAGTTTTCTTCATCTTTAGTTGATTTTCCAAAGTTATATCGCTAGTTTGTGAGACATTGTGTTCGCTGTTAGAGTAAGAGTAGCTGACCATTTCCATTTATATTCCGTTTATTTCCCAGATTATTTTGAATGAACCAGAGACCATTTGATATTATTTCTTGAATGTATATGTTTTACCTGTTCCACCAAAGTAGTATGCTGTAGTGTTTTATGCCATTTCTACTGATGTATTAATGCTTCTGAAAGGATCAGTGGTCAGATGTTAAAGTTAATATTTGATTTCTACAAATACCCAGTTAATAAAGCAGACAAATTGTATATAACAAATGTATTGCTAAATTTAATATTAATATGTATTCATATTCTCTAAAGCAAAACCATCTTTTAAACACTTCATTTGTGAAACCAAATAATAGGCCTATCTTTTTTCCATACAACATCCCCACAATGCAAAAGCAAAACCGTGAATATATGCTCCTCTATTTGGTTTCTGTAATCCTCTATTTGGTTTCTGTAATATGTTTGTGTTATGAACCCATGGGATGCTCCATATTTCTTGTTTTTTTCTGTTTTTTTGTGGTTTGTTAATTGAGACTCTAATGTTCTGATTGCAAATAAAGAGTGAATAAAAAAACCTTTCACATAGACATCCCAGACGATAAATTAATTCAACTATATTATTACAATGAAATACAATACAGTTTAAAATAACAGAGGTCCATTACACTTTTCTGATATTGGTGAATGAACTGCACCCAGGTTTCTTCATTATTTATGCAGAAACATGAATAAAACATTAATATTAGCATAAAATATAAGATCTAAGTTCTGGCCATTGTTTACACTAGGCAGAGGACTATGGTCGATTGAAATGCTGTCTAACACTGGTAGAGAGCAAAAAAATTGACACACCTTCAAGCCTGTAAAGGTGTAGTCGAGTAGGCGACCCAAAAACTACCTCAGGATATTCTATCTCTCTTTTGACAGTGAGGCATGGTAAAGTTGCTAGATGGTCTAAAAGTGGCGCTGGGTTAAGATGGCCTTAAGCCCATCGTGACAGATAACTTCTATGAAGCAGTGAGAATCCTTACCCTGATATAAGAGGTCATGGGCTTGATCCCAGTTGCTCAAGACTGACTGCTCTAACAGATGTACTTTCAGGTGATATTATCAGCCAAATAACCGTACACAATTGTATTTCTTCAGATCCTCCTGTAGTGCAGGTGGCCATGGAAGACCTTTGTGTGAGACCTGACCAATCTGCAACTTTCTCTGTTGTTATTACTGGGCAGCCTGTCCCAGAGATCAAGTGGTACAAGGTACAAAGGCTTAGATATCACATATACTTTGTTTTAGACCCACCCAATTCACTGATGTATTTTTCTTAAACTGTATAAAACCCAATGTTTTACTGTGCACTTTGACCTGAGGTTGTTGCAGCCTAAAAATTCCTGTGTATTGTCCTCTTTGTTTTTTGTGGCTGCAGGACAGTGTTGAGCTTTGCTCTGATGAAAACACTGAGCTGGTCCAGAGAGGTGTTCGCTGCTACCTCACGTTGCTTGGTGTGAATGTAGCTGACTGTGGCACATACACCTGCATAGCCACAAACAGCTCAGGACACACCTCCTGCCATGCCCAGCTCAAAGTGGACACTGGTAAGCTTCTCTGTTCTAGTGTTAATTTCGTCATACTTGGAGAAGGACCTGGATGCAGCATGCGGGATGGGGCGGCAACGGCTCAGTTGGCAGAGCCATACCTTATTTGGAATTGAACTCCAGAACTAGTGGGGGCGCTATAGCCATGACCACTTACAAACGTCTTATATAAACAGAGTAAAGGTAGAGAGACTGAGGAGTTGAGAAGTGTTTCGGAAATGACTGGAAATACGCACGTGGTGATATTATTTACTGTACAAAGCATGGAGAGTGAGCAAAAAGCTATTGTGACGATATTAAAGCAGTTGCCTTTTGGAAAAAAACGCTCGCGCGTCTCCCAGTTCAACTTTGGTGCGTAGTTTATCAAAACTTACAGCTGTCATATACTGTGACCTAATTCACTGGTTTGGTTCAGTCAGTGATAAAAATGTCATGACCTTTGCAGCCTAAGTTATATATATAAATATTGACATTGAGAGAGACTGGACAGAGAGTTCAGCCCAACTTGAATCAATTTACTGTTACAGTTTACTCATCCAGACATGTAGCATGAGAGCAGGTATGTAACCAACATGCTGTAACACCCACTCTGTATGGATAAAGTAATTCAAAGTATGTATGTATATTGTATGTACTGTAGTCTAATACTTTACAGTAGAAATGACACATGCATACTGT
>JBBMFX010171329.1:0-21584 GCA_037832545.1 Rhabdalestes septentrionalis | reverse complement strand
GCTGCTAAAAAGTGATTACAGCTCATTACTTGTGACTGAAATACTTCAAACTTGCTAAATATAATTCAGGAGGGTTATGTGTGACACATTTAACCCTCCTGTATGATATACTTTTTGGCACCTTGAAAACTACATGTTCTCAGTTTTGATGTTCCTTTCAAGGTATTTCAGCAGTTATAAAGGACTATTTGCAGTGTAATGTGACACTTCCGTACATAACCCTTTGTATGTTATTTATATATGTGTTAAATTAGGTAGATTAAAGAGAATGTATTGCATCCCAAACAAATATCTTCCCTAAACAGATCATGCAATGTAATGGCGAGTACTTATAATCAGGTGATATAATGAGTAAAGACGTAATGATGTCTTTACATAAATAATGCTTACTATATTTCAACTCTAGGCCATACGGCCATAATATAGATCCACTGCACATAGTATTAGGTGTGAATTGTGCATATTATTCCATCTTCTAACTCTAGAAAATGACCTTATAGTAAAAGACATTTGTCAAAGACGGTCTTAAAAATGCATTTTAGCCGAAAAAGGTCATGCACCATCTTCTCAAACATCAGGCAATGTATTTATACATGTAGGCAGTACCTACTTCCCACCACTCAAATGACTTGCTCATCAATTATGGAGAAAAACCTTAGTGCCCTCCAAATAAGTTTTTGAATGTCCCGGACATCTATGGAGATCATGGTGTTTTGAATAGCTATTAGGGATCTACTGGGCATTATTCAAAATGTCTGGGTATGCTGAAGCATTAAGACTGCCCTTCACTGGAAGTAATTGGGCACCTGAATTCAATAATACCCATGTCCATGTCGTGTAGATGGTCAGATTGGAACAGCACAATATGGCTGATGCATCCAGCAAAAAAAGTCTATTTCATGGCATAACAGACACTAAGAATCTGCCCACACTGCAGACAAGGGTTCTTCGATCTCATATGTTATCTGGAAGGCTGGTGGGTTTGAGATTGGGGCGCCCCTGCATTAGATGTCATGTTTCTCCAGCTCTCCTACAAGAAGTCTGCTGGGTTCCTGTTCCAGAGCCCACAGCCAGCATGGGCGACGAGGCTCCCGACACGGGCCAGAGGGAGAATTCCCTGTATCGGGAGAGGACAAAATGCTCTCCTCAGGAGGAGGCGAGGCTGGAAAGGCAACATTTCTGGAAGATCATTGATGCCTTCAGATATTACAGGTACTCTGCAGCCACCCTGACCTGCTGTTTACTTACTACCACAACAAGCTCCTCATGCTAGCAAGGTAGCACGCTAAACCCAAACTAAGACGGAGACCAGAGCTCTCCGGAATACTGTAAACAAAACTCAGTCCAAAATAAGTTTCTTAGAACAATAAATAGAAGTACACGCTAAAAAAAACGTGAGTTCCTCGCTAATTGGCATAACGAATAGCTTAGCATAACTAGCTGTTTAGCTAACACCAGCTAGCACATTCTCTTATCAAAATTGCTTAAAACTGATTATCACCGTGAACCCCAAAACGCGGCCAAAAATTTAATTCATTCGGAAGAAGTTATGGTGTAATTTAGTTGAGTATTTGTAGCAAAAGTCGTGAATTATTCACGAAACATTAAGCAAATAACGTCCCCAATAAAACCAAATCGCAAAAATAGACTCGAGATAACGTTAATTTCCCCACATTTCCCTGTTGGATTTTCTTGTATGTGTAGTTATAAGATTGAGAAGGGACTGTTAATAGATTTACACCGGCTTTTAAATACAAGTAAGTCTGCAATACAAGGAAATCAATTTTATTTACTACTAGCACAAAGTGAACTCCCAGGTTTCTTGTGAGGTTTATTGTGTGTCCTCTTTGAAGGTAAAACAGTGGTAAATCTGAAAATAAAGGGGGAGTATTTTACATTTATGGATCCTTCCACCATGAATTGATGTAACATACATTCCAGACCAAAATCTTCTCAAAAATAACACAACCTCTCTGGCATCAGGGAGCTTACTTTTATGGAGCAGCAATTAAAGACATTAAATTACCACTGGTATAAATATGGATAGCGGTGTTTCACATCAAAAGGACTTTTTCTTCTTAACCAATTGGCCTTAGTGGTTAGATAAAAAGGCAGTGGGTTCGAATCCTGGGTCTGCCAGAGGCAGCACAAAGCTGCCCTAGAGCAAGTTACTGTCCACAACACAATGCTCCCCGGGCTTCACTTTTCTTCTGTTGTCTATATCTCCCTTTCTCACACCAACGACTTGTTTGTCCCCCTTCACCACATCGATACACATTCTACTACGTCTTCTTTTTCGCTTCTTCCCTGGCAGCTCCATCTTTAGTATCCTTCTCCAGGCATAATCCAGAATCTCTCCTCAGCATATGTCTAAACCAACACAATCTTGCCTCGCTAACGTTTCCTCCTAAAGGTCCAGCCTCAGCTGTCACTCAAACATATCCTGATTCTGTACATCCTCATCACTCCCAGTCTCAACATTTTCACCACTGCCAAATACAGCTCTGCTTCCTGTCTCTATTGTGCAATACCGCTGGTCTCACTATAGTGATGTACACCTTCCACTTCACTCTTGCTGCTACCTTCCTGTCACAATTCACTCCTGCCACTCTTCTCCACTAATTTCACCACAGAAATCACTCCTGCCGCTCATCTCCACCCTGCCTGCACTCTCTTCACCTCTCATTCACTCTATCCATTACTCCATTTACCCCAAATGTTTAAACTCCACTACCTTCACCAGCTTTACTCCCTGCATCCTCACCATTCCTGTCTCCTCCCTTTTATTCATACACAGGTATTCTGTATGGTCTAAACAACATGAATTGCATAAACATCCTATTCCATAAACTTTCTGGAGTCTTTGTCTCATTGTATGGCCTAATTTCACTGTTGTTCCCACCCTGATAATCCGTACATTTATCATATGTGTATTGTGAATCAGTATTCTCATATGATATACAAAACCAGAAAAATAAAGCTTTCTGTATCAGTTCGTAATAGATGCCAAGATCTGCCCACCCACCTGTTGTACCTCACTCTGTGTTCAGAACCCATGTTCAAGAGCGTGTGAACCGGACCGAACGGCAGTTCCGCAGTCTTCCTCAAAAACACCAGCGGCTCCTGCCTGGCTTCCTCCCAAACCTCACCAAGATCCGTCGCTGCGTGGACCAGAACCATGAAGTACTGCAGGCCATTGTTCACAACTGCATCCACATGTTCGAGAACATCGAGTATGGGGAGGAGGTAAATGAGCGTGTGATACGCATAAATTGCAGATGCAACGTAAACAGGAAAGAGCTCATTGCGGGCGTTTAGATGAACAGCCTGTTTGGGGTTATTTCTTGTACATACACTCATTGTCAAGTTCATCAGAGATCCTTGCTATTGAAGTGTACTTGTATACATTTACAGATTGTAGTCTAAATAATTCACTGTATAATTTGCTAGTCCCCTTTTTCATTGTTTGGGAGAGGGAAGACCCCCACTGAGCACATTGTCATTTAAATAAAATGGACAATGAGTGTGGATACAAGATGGATGGTGGCCTGGTGGTTGCCCCTTTTAGACACTTGCCCCTTTTAATCAAAATTGTTTGTGGTTTTGAATCTCAGGACTGCGAATGACACCACTGAGATACCTTGAGAGAGGTGCGGTCCCTTCACACTGCTGATTCTGTGCCATTGTCGGCTGCCCTTTGCTTCACTCAGCTGAAAGGCTTAAAATTAGTCTCCGCTAGGATCTTTGTAGTATGATGATGATGATAAATAAATAAAAAATAAATAAATATGTACCTGATTAAGGATTCTTAGCTGAAGGAAGGCACACTTGTGTGTGTAGAGTGAGGTCCCCAGGATTAGGTTTGAGAAACTTTAGTGTAATATTGATACTACCCACAAAATTCATATTTGTTGCAATATGATCTGAAGCATTATAGCATCATTGTTGCTTACATGACCTAATTTTATTGCTGACTTGACCAGCAGGTTCTGCAACCCTCACCCTTTAATACTGAAAAAGGAGTCAATGCCGTAACATTCATGTCAGTGTTTATTGGTTATTAATGTTGCAGCAGGTCTTTAGCAAAATACTGTTGGCTGCTGTAGTCCACTCTCTTTCTGTGAATAATGGAAGCATTGTGAGAGATTTCACATTATGCCCCTCTCTGCCACCCTAAGGACAACACAAGGAAAGTTGGTCCGTCTTCAACATTTGACATGGACAAGCTGAAGTCCACCATAAAGCAGTTTGTACGTGACTGGAGTGAGGCTGGTAAAGTTGAGAGGGACTCCTGCTACACTCCTCTCATAGAGGAGATACAGAGACAGTTCCCTCCGGAGCAGTGGTGAGTATATATCTACATCCTCTGGCTCTAGATTTAGTGCCAAGATGTGTGGAGCTTGCCAAGAGTCCAAAATTTGAATCTTTGGTTTAGCACTGGAATTACATGGAAAACATTGTACAAAGTCACCAAATTTTTTCATGAATACATCCCTAAATATAACCTGTGGTTTAGGACACAGTGTGGCTTAACATGAGCTGTAAAAATGAACTGAACTTCACTGGAACATAGTGGACTGATCAGGAATTAGTTTCCTCTGTATTTATCATGGCCTTGAAACATTCTAGAGCAACATTCCTACTCTGTTTTGTGAACACTTGATTCAATATGGAGTGAAGTACAAATCAGATTTTAAATTAAATGGAAAAAATTGTTTGCCGCTTTTACATGAAATCGTTAAAGTGAAATATTCAGTAAGCCTTATGTATAATAGTATAGATGTCTATAATAAGCATGGAAGGGGTTCATTTCTGTATTTTAATCACATCTGATTCAGGATATCCTATTCACCTGGCCATTGTCCCATTTGATGCATTGTCATACAATTAAAGAAAGGGTTAGAGATCTAAAGTATACTTCTGATAAGTGGACTAATCATTTTGTGAGCCATTTAGAAGTAATTTATAATAATGGGCATTTAAATTAGTTTGTTCAAGGCACACTGTAGATAAAGATCTTGGTTTAAGGCCTAGAGAGAGGAGTACATTATATATCAAATATAACATTTAAAAAAAAAAACAATATGTTTGTCTTTCTTTCTTCTTCTATAGCGATGTCTCTGAGGTTAATGTCCTGGTTCCAGGAGCCGGCCTTGGCAGGCTGGCATGGGAAATCGCTCGTCTGGGTTACTCCTGCCAGGGAAACGAGTGGAGCTTCTTCATGCTCTTTTCTTCCAACTTTGTTCTTAACAGGTATGTGGAGCATCTCCTCTCCTGATCTATCGTCTTGCACTACTCACTACAAGATTTAGCACATTTCTCAAACTGTCCTGAATCTTTTGTATTGTAAGTCACTTTAGATAAAAGCGTCTGCCAAATGAATGTACGGTAATGACTTCACAATATAGACAAAACCTTGTTTAGGAACACTAAATGGGTAAGTAGTGCTGTCAAGCGATTAACATTTTTTATCTAATTAATTACATGTAACGTGTTTTCTGTGATTAATTAATCAAATTAATCGCATTTAATCTCACATACATACAAATGTTAAAAGAAGCAGTTTTTTTTTACCATTTATTATTGAATACAAGCCTATAACTTAAGCTACAATGGCCATGACATTTTTATCACTGACTGAACTAAACCTATGAATTAGGTTACAGTTCATGACAGTTGTATGTTTTGATACATTTCCTCATTTCTCAATTAAACCCAGCCACCATTATCATCCCCATTTCAGCCCTATTCAGACCCAGATCACCCTGCTGCCTCTCCTATATCTCCCAGCTCTCTCTCACACACTACGGCCGTGTAGCGCTGAGACTCCGCCCCTCTGGAGGTCTGGGTAGAAAGAGCTAAATGCTACGGCTAATTCTGCTTCTAGCTCGACCAATACCTCTCCTACACTGCGACTTACCACTGCTGCTCTCTTTCTCAATGGGCAAAGTGTTGAGTGATCACTCTCTCCTTGCGTGGCCGGGCAGCTGCGCTCAAGATTGAAGCGTCCTTGCCAAAAGGCAAATATTCTCCTTCAGAATCGGCAAAAAACATTCACAAGACATCACAGGAAAACTTTTTATTAGCCATTTTGGCGTTTTTTTCTTCCAAATCTCATACGCTTCCTTGCATGCTGTGAACTGAACTGCGCTCTCTGGCTGCTCATGCAGCAGTGATTTGGGAAGATGACTTATTTGTCATCTTCAATTGAAGTACTACATGTCTTACAGCTAGTGGCGGAGCTTAAAGCGTTAATTGCGTTAAAAATAGTAACACGTTTTCTGTGATTAATTAATCTAATTAACTTTAAATTCCCAGCCCTAGTAATAAGATTTTCAAGCTAGAGAATGGAAAATGAGACGACCTCAAGACTCCCTTTCTTTTTCAATGTATGTATTGCTGGACAAATGAAATGGTTTAGAACTGAGATGTGGACAATCTTTGCTGGGTGTGTTTCTGAGGACTAGGCTGGGTAACATTTCTTGAACTGAGAAACTTTACTTTACAGTAGAGGTCGACCGATAAATCGGGCCGATATTTGGCATTTTTTAATGTATCGGCATCGGCCGATATCCAGGTGCACTACGCCGATTTACAGACAGGCACCTCTGCAGGCAGCCCAGTATTATTGTTGCTGTGGAACACGTGATCCATGCTGCTTGTGCTGGACCCCAGCCTCTGTTCCCAGTGAGAGAGTATTTAGTGAGATTGGAATGATGTATGACGAGAAGAGGAGTCGGCTCACAGGAGAAAATGCAGAACATTTGTGTTTCCTGCATGACAACCTGCAGCTCTTAAACTGGGAGCACTAACAACTTTCAGTGAGGGATGGTGGGAGGAGAAAGACTGAGGGACTGGAAGTGGGATTAAAATTCAACATAATACAAAAAGGAATGTGCATGTTTAAAAGATTTTACCTCAAGGATTGCACTTAAAGATTTTGTTGCTGCTGTGTTTATTGTTTACAAGTTTAAGTTATTGTTTAATTTTATTGTTATTGTTAAGTTTTGTTTTTGTTATTTAAGTTTATATTTATATTTAAGTCATTATTCAATAAATGGCAAGTTGAGAAATGCTGAGTATCTATCTGTGTTATTAGTGTGATATTTTACATCCAACAGAGGGGGAAACGTTCAATTATTAGGCAAAAAAATATCGGCAGCAAATATCGGCCATCGGCTGACCCTGACTCCAAAATATCGGCATCTGCATCGACTACTGGAAAACCCACATCGGTCGACCGCTACTTTATAGTTATATCAAACAGAGTTTCCCAACCTAGCTCATAGAGAGCCTCCCCCCACCAACATCACCAAAGACTATCATCATTTTTGCTATTTAGCAGCTGTTTTTTGCTCCTATTTCAAGAGGTGGTCTCTGAGAATAGGACAAGTAGAGAAAGGTTTATAGAAAATTGATGTTTAATGTTTTTGAAAAGTGTTTCAAACTAGTCCTGAACCAATAACTTAACTAGCCTACCTCCCACTATACCAGTAGCAGGTATTCAATGTTCTTGATGGTTTCTTCTGGGATGGAGCAAAATATGGACTGTTTAATGTGATTTGGAATAAAACACACTGAAGTAGTTAATAAGTCATTCCTGCCACCTATTTTGTCAGGTGTGAAAAGGAGAATGCGCTGACATTGTACCCCTGGGTTCACCAGTTCAGCAATAACAAACTGTCCTCTGATCAGACGAGGTCCGTCTCCTTCCCAGACGTCAACCCCCAGAGTCTTCCGCCAGACTCCAACTTCTCCATGACAGCTGGGGACTTCCTGGAAGTGTACACTGATCCAAGTTAGTGGAGATGCCTTTTTGCATTTGTTCTCTGTCCTGGTCCTTTAGTAGCTCTGCTCAACACCTTCTCCTGCTTGAAAACACTCCACAATCAGCACATCAGGATTTCCCTTAACTCAGTTCGTTTTCTTAATGCAAAGGTCATTCGCCTAGTGGTTAGGGTGTTGGCCCAGTAATCAGAGGATTGGAGTTCAAATCCCACTGCTAGCGTCACCGTAACCTTGAGCAAGATACCGTCCCCTCACACTGCTCCCCGGGCGCCTGCTGGCAGCATTCACTTAGTGAATGGGTTAAATGCAGAGAAAACATTTCACTGTGTTGGACTTATAAATGTACATGTGACAAATAAAATTGGTATTTATATTTGTAATGGTGTGAGCATCACTAGGTACCAGTTAAAGGATCAAATCTCTAAGATGCCTTTGGAAATCAGACACCGGCTCCTCGAAGGGCTCGTGTGATGGAAATCTTTGAGGTTGAAAATATTATGAAAATTTTAATTATGGACCCCAAGGTCTGAACAAATAAAAAAATTAAGTGTATAGACCTTTTACCATGCCTGAAAAACTCAAAATTTTGTTGTTTTTTTTTGTTTTGTTGCCAATTTAGCATTAACATTATATTAATCCTCGTGTGACCAGAAACTAAACATTAGCAACAATGTTGGGTGGTCTAGTATGTTGGAAATGTTTTTTGGTCCCCACCATAGATACCTGGGATTGTATTGCCACCTGCTTCTTCATTGACACCGCCCATAATGTCCTTGACTACATCGAGACCATCTGGAATATTCTCAAACCTGGTGGTGTGTGGATTAATTTGGGTGAGTACATGTAATTTCTGCTTTCTTACTTCCCCAATGAAACTCATACTGAATACCTGAGGATTATAATATTTAAAGTATTCTTTATAACCCTGTCTTGTTTTTAAGGTCCCCTTCTGTACCATTTTGAAAACATGGCCAATGAACTGTCAATTGAGCTGAGCTACGGAGACATAAAAGATGTTATTTCGAAATTTGGGTTTGAAATGGAGGTAAGGCAACAAAGAATGTAGACATGCATCCAGAATATATATCTATAAAGTCTCAATTTAAGGTAGGCAATGTGAATAAAATGTGTTTTCGCTTTTTTCTTTTCCCCCCTTTCCACCTTAGGTGGAGAAAGAGTCCGTACTCACCACTTACACGGAAAACGACCGTTCCATGCTCAAGTACTTGTATGACTGCGTCTTTTTCGTGGTGCGGAAACCCAAGGACCTCTCCAATGGCACCCTGTCCCCTAAAGATAACCAACTGGAAGACTCCGTACAGAAAGAAGAAACAGCAACATGACATGAGAATGACTGACTTGTTCATTTCATTTCAGTGCCTCGGATACATTCACATCTAAAACACAGCCCCTTTTTTATTTCTAGAATAATGAATTTGTAGAAATGTAAGACCTTACCCCCCTCTCAGTCCCAGTGTTGAGCACCAACACACTCAACTTTTCAACACACTCAACTTTTCTGTGTTCTCTCTGCTTCATTAGACCTGCTACAGCTTGTTAGGTCAATTATTAAGCTCTTTAGGAGCTGTGCGGAAGCAGTTATGTTCGAGGAGGTAGAACTCAAAAATTGCTGGTGCATAAAGCAAGTGAGGAACAGAGGACAAGTCTGCTGGATTCTCCTGACATTTAACTGATGAATTATGTATAAGCAGGTCAATCACCTCTGCCATGGAGGCTCCAGGAATAAGCCTTTCTTTTAGAATAACTCCACAATGCTGCTTGTGTTTCCAGGAAGAATTGACATAGGACCAGATCCCTAGTCTGTATTGTCGAACCAAAAACCTCTCCTTCGGATCCTAGTTTCATAACGGTCCTACATGTCACAAGCTAGCAGTCACTCTGGTCCTGTAAGGAAGGTCCGTACCTTGTACAGGTCTTAAGCCCAAATCAGACCTTTATCTTCAAAGCCACCCCAGCAAACACAAACATTTTAATACGAGTAATGAGATGAACTCTCAATAGACACAAGTACAGCACACCAAGTGAAGGTTTGGAAATATTTGTGTTATTTGGCTTTGGCGGCTATTTGTGTCGATTCCGAGCTGGAGAAGGTATTTTATGAGTTGCTCTGTATTTGTGACATGTCTTGGACAAACAACTGATAACTGGGAAATTATGTACATTATATTTTTAAGGCTAAAACTGAAATGTTTGGTTTGTGTCTCATCACTGTTGTATGATCATCTTCCAATTCATGCTGGGTGTAAATAACTATTCTGAATGTTCCTAAAGGGGCAGTCTGGCCCAAATGGGGAAAAACCCCCTCCTGCCATTTGTTGAATGCAGAAAAGAAACCGGATGGATACTCCCGAAGTTCAGCCCAAAAATATTCTGATCTTCCAGATCCATCAGAAGTTGCTTTTTGTTCTCTGTCATATTGAACATTTGATCCGTGTTTTTTGACCATTTTGATCATATTGAACTTCCTTGAGGACACATTTGAACAGGGAAGGTTGAATCAGTAAACCAAACTGTGAAATGCAAGCTTCCCAACAAAAGCCAATCCCCTTTCCTGGAGGATAGGAGGAGAGATTAAAGAGGTTCTTACTGGGTTGTCCTCGCTTTGGTCATAAACAATCGGCTAAACTGAGAAATCCTGTTTTGTGGAACACTTCCGGGACCTGATGTCTTGATTCCAGTGTTGTAGACAAGAGTAGGGCAGAGTCTAGATCTGCTTAATACATACAGCCTCTAAAATACAGGCTCTTCACAGTGGTTTTATATGAGCCTTATACCACACGACATCTTTTTTTTTGCCACATCTCACTCAGCCTTCACAGTACATGCTGTCAGTGTTTTGTACGATTATGTTTTTAGTGATTCTCTTGCTTGTTCAGGTGCAAAATTTTCACTGCTGGACCCATTTAAAGGAAAACATTCACCCCAAAAAATTATTTTTGTATTTTTCTTTGGTTTGACACCAGTATTCTGACCGAAAGTTCCATGTCAGCAACCAGCACAGAATCAAATGATTTTTCATAAAAATCCAACTTACTGCTGGCTTTGCCATTCACCATTTACAAGCTTAATCATCACAGCACTGATGTAAGTTGTTTTAAACTTCCTGTGTAATTTTGCGTGCAGTTCACCATCTGCTAAAATGCGTTTTCCAATAATCGGCAGAAATGTGTCCTTTTTTTCAACTTTTGAAATGCGACTTGATGTTTTAACAAATGTATTTTATTAATAAACACTTATCAAGTACGCTAGTCTGCAAGTGTAATTTTATTTCTTGCTCTTTAGGCCAAATTACATAATCGTCATAAAAAGGTATCACAGCACATGCTCCTAGATCTGAATATCTTAACATTACAGTCACCTGCCTAATATTGTTTGGGCATATATTCGAGAGGACTACACAAAACCCCTGAAGGTGGGGTGTAGAAAATGCAAAAGACTTCAGCAGCAAATACTTTGAGTGCTTTTAGTTGGGGCCTCCATGAATTGGACACCAGAATGTACCAGAGATGCTAAACTGGATTTAGATCTGGTGGATTTGGAGACACCTTGAACTAGGAATATTTGTATTTGTATAACTAATGTGAATGGATATACAGTACAACAACAGGGACTTAAATGACCTCACATTCAGATACATAGACTTTAATATGGAGTGGCCCCTTTATGAGCTCAAGCACTGATGTTGGTCGAGAAGACTTAGCTCGCAATCTCTGTGCCAGTTCTGCAAGGTGCTGGATGGGGATGAGATCAGGGCTCTGTGTGGCCCTGTCAGGTTCTTCCACATCAAACTCCTCCAGGCATGTCTTTATGGAGCTTGCGTCGTTCATTAAGGGCATACCACTGTTCTGGAATAGTTTGTGTCCATAAGTAGCTTCAGGTCTCATAGGGCACTCATGGAGTCCCTCAAGGCTCTGTACTGGGTCCCATTCTCTTCCTCATCTACATTCTTCCCCTTGGCCATATCATCCTTCAGCATGGTTTAAATTTCCACTGCTATGATGATCATGATAAACAAATCTACATCCACTCTGAACCCTCAAACTTACTTCCTCCTTCCCACTTTTTAGCTTGCCTGACAGCTTGCCTCAGCACCTGGATGACACAAAACGTTCTTAAAATAAATTATGACAAAACTGAAGCTATTCTGATTGCCACACCAACCATGCTTAGAAAGATCATCCTGGATATTTCACTACTACCTCAGAGGTTAAATATCTTGGAGTCATAATTGATTCAACTCTTTTATTTGACTTTGATTTTAAACACACCACTAAAACAGATTTTTATCTCTCAAAAATATCTCAGGGCTATGTACATATCTTACATTTCTGCAGAGACTCTCATTCACACGCTCATAACCTCTCGGTTAGATTACTCTAATGCTCTGCTATTTGGCATATCAGCTAAGAAGCTAATTGGGTGACAATATGTACATAAATCTGCAGCACATGTTTTACACCAGTTTCACTGGCTACCAATTCCATACTGCATTCAATTCAAAATAATTCTGTTGGCATTCAAAGCTCAACATAATGATGCACCGGCCTATCTCTCTGAAATCCTAACTCCATAATTACCCACACGTACGCTACATTCCACTGATGCCCATCTCCTCTCCGTTCTCCCCACCCGTCTGCGCACTATGGGAGGCAGGGCTTTCTGTGTGGCGGGCCCTAAACTCTGGAATTCTCTCCCCTCTGCACTTCACAAATGCAATGAATTTTCGACATTCAAAGTTCAACTCAAAAATTCTCTTTTCTCACTGGCTTTCCACACACCATCCTGAGTGTCCCATCAGTGAAGAAATGATCCTAATCTTACACACAGTACAATTTGCTTTTTTTCTTACTTGTATTCTGTCATTTTTTTCTGTCCATTCATGCTACTATATGTTTTGGTATTTTACTGTATTCATATTTTAACAATGATTGTACGGCTTCCTTGATGAACCTGAAAAGAGACTTATAAATAAAATGCATTATAATTATTACTGGGACACAGTTATGATGGAATACAGAAAGTTATTCCCCAAACTGTCCACAAAATCAGCATTGCGTTGTCCAGAATGTCTTGGTCGGCTAAAGCATTAAAAATTTCCCTTTACTGGAAGTAACAGGCCTAACACAAATAATGAAAAACAAATGTATCCCTATAAATGTGTCTATATAGGGTATAAATGCGCCATTGTCCATAACAAAGGGTTAGAAAGTGCAGTACGACTGTTTCTAAACGGAACAGATTGAGTGAACAAGAGAACCTGTTGCATGAGAACACATGGTATTTCCACACAGTACATCCAACACGTGTTTCCACGCACCATGTTGTTGTAATGCGGTCATCCCGCCACACGAGTGCGTGTTGGGGCCGTGGTCCGGGTCTTCTAACATGGGGCACTGCACGCTGGGTACCGCTCAGTGAGGGACGAGTGTCGGATGAGGTCAGTGGCAGGTCCGTTTTCACCGAGACCTCCTGGAAGTGCGAACCGGGCCGCACACATGACGAAGCGTAGAGCCGAGAGCGCCTCTCCCTTCTGCTCCGTGCCCGAGAAGAAAAGCTGTGGCTCGTTCCGCAGGCCGGACTCCCCGCCCCTGGTGCGCCGCTGCACCGCTCCACCGGACCCGTCCACCTGCAGGAAGAGACGGAAGCACTCGGACCCGGACCCCCTCGAGATTCTCCCCGAGCCGAAAAAAACATCTCTCGGACGGGCTTCCGCTGTGCACGCCGCCGCCACCCCAGACTCTCCTGGAGCTCTCCGCGGTGAGAGAGGAGCGGGGCTGCGGATCAACCAGGCCAGAGAGGAGCAGAACCGGCCCGGCACGGACACCACAGAGAACCAGAACAAGGTGTGTGTGAAAAATAGCTTGTGAAAGAGTGTTTTTGTTTATGTGAGGACTGAACGCCTGCAGGGGTTACTCCCTGACTGACCGCCCAGTGTCGCCAGAGACCAACAATTTAGCCCGAAATTATTCCAGAATTTTACTGAGATTATTATTCTAATTTTGCCTGAAATTCTGAACCCAATTTAACTTACAATTTTCAGTGTTAAATGTGAAGCTTAATGTTACATTTTGTAAGTATTACACTTTTTAAGTAGTATTTTATTTTTCAATTTTCAATATGTTACGTGTATTATACACGTAATTACAGACAAAATAAAGTTTCAGCTTGAATCTAGCTAGATGTTTCCTAAGAAGTTTGGTATCATATGAAAGGGGGAAAAAAAGAAATATATATTTTTTTCTTTCTTTCTTTCATATGATACCAATGTCCTTAGAAAAAGCTAGCTAGATTCAAGTTGAAACTTTATTTTGTCCTTGTTTACCTGTGTAATAGACCAGGTTATTATAGTACAGTGGCACCTGTTCAAACAGGGTTTTAGAATAGATGAGGTCCCAGTGCTCTGGACAACATCTTGCACACTTCCAGGGTGCCCCACAGCCATAAAAAAAAATATTGAGCAGTCTCTCTCACCTTCCACATGAGGAAGGCCATGGAGAGACTGCAAGCCCACTTAAGATGAATGGCAGGTCTCGCAAAGGATCCCCTGCAGTAGTGTGGCTTGCACTGTGTGTCTGTTCAGGTGCTAGTAATGGCCAGGAATTTGAGAACCGGTCTTTAAATAACACATTCACACTTTAAATAGTGGAAACTAGGGGCATTAAACAAACCAGTACCACACAAACATAAAGATCAAGAGTAACTGAAATTCAGTGAAATAGTCGGGAACTCTGGAAAACGTTCAAGGTAAAGAGAAGCGGCTTAACCTGAATTTGGTATGATCTGGGGAGCCAGTGAAGTTTATAGTGAATGAGGTAGATGTGTTCAGACTTCTTAGTAAATGTGAGAACACGAGCAGCATGGTCTTGTACATACTTGAAGCCTTGCCATTGTTTTGGTAAGGAGACCTTAAAGAAGAACATGTTTCTATTCTAGGGGAGGAGGTGATGGTGGTGGATGGCTTGGGGTGTATCTGAACAATACATTCAAGTGGTCTACAGGGAGTCCCAACATCCTAAGGAGACTGTTTTGGTCTAATTTTTAATTGCAGGTACTGATCTGCTTTTTGCACTGTACTGTTCTAGGTGCTTCACTGCATCGACGATGACCCCAATGACCAGCTTTGCGCCTTTAACTCGTTCCAGTTCTGGAGGGTTCCTCTGCCTGAGTTGGATCTTTCCCTTTTGGACTCTCCATCCAGTGGAGATACCAAAGACGCCATGGAGACGTGAAGCAATCTTGGTGAACTTATAGGCATGGAACCCTGTAACCTGTACAGCGATGGACTGGAGGCCATTTAAAGAAGGCTTGTTTTGTTTGAACAACAAATATGGGTACCTCATATAGGTTGATGGTAAATCAAACTCCCAATTTCAGTTTTCTTTTGCTTAATAGATAAGGAACCTTTATGGGTTCATTTTTTATTTCTTTAATCTGTTGATAGATTTATTGTTGTTGGTTGCAAAGGCATAAAATGATGTACAAGGAGTTCGTGTTAATTGAATATTTTTGTAATGTCAGTATATCAACATTTGCCAAGGACAAGTCCTAAGATTTTGGGTGTTTTCACAAAATTGCTTTGTAATAAAGTCAGTAGGATATTTAGAAATGATCATAGTTTGATTTGAAGTCATTGTAGAGGAACGTGGTCACTGGTTATGAAATCAGTGGGGTTTGTCTGTATGAATAGTGTTCTGACTGTTAGCATTTTAGCCAGTGTGCAGATTTTCATGGGTGTTTGTGTAAGGGATGTTTGATGATCTTTTAATGGTAACAAAGACTACAACAGAGACTGCATCAAACTTCATGGTAAGAGACTTTACATTCCTTATCTCAATGGCTTTGGTTCATGGTGAGCTTATCTGGGTTCCCCTAAACTGAAGAGGGGGGGATCACCTTTTTCCCGAATTTTCCTTATGGCCTCCTTCTGTTTTTGACAGCAATAAAATGCGCAATAATTTTTTTTTGTACGTTTAGTGCTCTGCTTGTATGAGTAAATCTTGGTTTCTTTACTTTCAAAAAGTTCCACTGACCCCAGATGTAGATCACCCAAAACAGGTTTGACAAATAATTTTGCTTTAGTCAGAGCTGAGAATGGTGTGGGTGCCCTGTTGTCGACTGGTGCCCTACCCAGAGTGAGGCCACACCCCCCTTTGACCCGGGATAGGCCCTGAGTACCTGTGACCCTTGTGGGGGTTAAGCGGTTGCAGAAAATGTGTGAGATTGAGTGAAGCTGAAGCTACAATACTTAGAAAACACAGTCAGTTGGCACCCAAATTGCTACCAACAATACATCCTCGGTGGAGAAAACTACAATATGGTTAGTATTTTACTGAGACTGAGACTGCTTACCGATATTGAATCTTGTTGATACTCTATTGGTGCAAGAAATAAAAATGACACATGAAAAGCTTGTGTATATATATATATACATATATATATACATATTTATATATAATGAGGGAGGAATGATTGGTACAATTGTGTTTGTGGCGTTTATGTGCAGAGCGCCGCTTCTATCCCTCCAACTAACTCAATCCAGCATCAACAATTAGAAAATGCCAGCTATGTTAAAAAGCGCTAGTGCTGCATAAACACTGATCGCAGAACCAGGAGCTTATCCAGATTTTGGTCATGAACCGGTACCAGTTTAGTACCTGTTCTCGAAACTCATCCCTATACACAAGAGGATCTGTTGTCTGAGCTCTCTCCAGCACTGCTTTGTGAAATTTAGCTCATTTTGACATACAGAGTCCTAAACTACATCTGCAAGTCTGTTCCACATTCATGAACATCTGGATGAAGTTTGAAAGGGAGGTTTAGTGAATGCAGGGGAAACATTCAGGCGAGTATAGATCTCCAGTCTTAGCCAGTCTTAGAATTAAAATAAAGGGAACAAAATAGACATCAAACATGCTTTCACAAGTTCCAGATGGAGTTTAAGGCCAAGTGTGTGTGTGTAGTATCTTCTCACTGTTAAGTTACACAGGGCCCAACAGAAGGTGTTTAATTACCTGTAGCCCACGCAGCACACATAAACAGAACTTTGACCCGATGGAGAGAATGTCTGAGGACCTTTGATCGAAAGGTAAGGATGGGAATGTGGTGCGCAAGCTTTGTTTTTAATGGGTCACGGCCAGTGATAAACCACCCATGGACAAAACAGTACCTGCTTTGGTAGCTTAACAGGTGTCCTACCTGATATGGTGAGTCAAATTCTTGTATTCTTCTTTTTGTTTTTCACTGAATATTCAACGTGCAGTGATCATATTTTGCCTATTGCTGTGGAAGAGCTGACCTGGGCTCCCTCGACCCCTATATACCATAGAGCCATAGGAATGAGGGTGTTAACCTTGCATTAAAAGTAGAGCTGTAAAACACATGACTGTTGCGCTAACTCCAAGTGAACAGATATTTTTTCTATGGAACAAGCCTTTACGATTGTAGGCATACGGCATCATACATGCATACTTACAATGAATAGCCGCATATTTGAAATACTGCTTTTTTGTCTATACCGCAGAGCCGTACCAGGTCATGTATGTATCGGACTTGAGAATTTCTCCAAGTAGTTGCTGACTCTTTTAAAGAACAGCTCAGAATGTTCTAGTGTCCAGTGATAGTCATGGTGGGATTTAGGGCTTTTTAGTGCTGGGGAACAGGATAGGGTTGCTAACCGGCACTTATTGTTTGGGACATCCCCAAACATGAGTGATTTTTAATTGTCCCGTCGGAACAGCTCCAGTCCTGTATTTCAATCACAGCCTCGTCGGCCAATAATACACTACCGTAAGGTGCAAAGCAAGCCATGAGACACGGTTGTTGGTGCGAGTGTGTGCACTGGCCACCAGTGAGCACTGACCCTGCTAAGAAGAAACAAGTGTGTTGCTACAAAGAAATTGTATGTTTGGTGACCAGGCATCCTCTTTTTCCCGAACATGTCCTTATTTTTGAGACCTGCGTCCGGGTGGAAATTTAGAATCCGTTTATAACAGGGTGACACATCACCTACAAGGGTTTTTAATGTTTAAAGGGTTTTAAATGTTTTTTTCTTACCACTAAAGAATGAGGGGTTTTCTTAGAATTTTCCAGAAAAAACATTTAAAGGTATTTGAAATTAAACATAACAACAACAACAATAATAATAATAATAATAATAATAATAATAATGAAATAATGATAAAAGGCTTATATTTTATATTCTTTGTGTGACATAGCATAAGCAATTTCCTCCTGGATCATTCCTCCTGGATTTCTGATTCTGATCATCTTCATTAACTGAATGCTCTTCGATTGTTACAATGATTCTGATCCTCATTGTAAACTGAATACTCTTCAGTTTTTCCCAGTGGTGGTTAATGTAACTAGACATCTAAAGATCTTCATGCCTGTAACAGCTTCCTCACAGAACATTATTTCAGAAAATGGTTAGGAATGTTCTTTGTGGGGATGATGAGTTTCTTCTACATTTCCTGCGAGATCACAAGCTACACTACGCGCATATAATGATCAAAACATCACACTAAATTATTGCATTTAGATTCGCAGCATTAGGTAGAGGCTGTTCTCCAGAGTGATGTACTTCTGTGTTTTCTAGTCCACAAGGATACACAACACTTATAGCAGTAAACCTTAATGAGTAAACTAGTAAACTTAAAATAAAGTAGACTAAGATGGACCAGAGTAAGTGTTCCGCCAGAGCCCAACCCTATAAAATCACACACATACAGAAGACATTTTTTTTTCAGGTTCATGTTTAGGCTCATGCTTTTGTGAGCAGGCAAAAGAAAAGCTCTGAAAAGTTGAAAAGAAGCAAAGTACTGTAGTTCAGACACAACAAATGTCTGAATTAGCATTAGCACAGTTTTTTTAAATTAGCATTTGCACGCTTCTGACTAGCTGTAAAAGACATCCTTGTGGATCATGAAGCTTTCCCTCCACACTGTTATTCTGAGGTTACACTCTTAAATGCTTTTTCTTGCAAGAAAACACTCTCCCAGAGTGCAGATCAGTCTGATGGAATGCAACAAAGATCAAACTGAACTGAACTGTGTTTATAAGCTAAGAAGAGGGAGTGTGCTCAGGGAAGCTCAGGCAAGAGTTTTTGAACATCTTTTTTTTTTAAAAGCAGGATTGGCCTTGAGGAGGTTGCATACTTAAATGATTTCTACCTTGTACATTCAGTGCTCGAAATGGAATGATTCACAGGATCTCTGATAGACAACATGCCAAACGTAATAATAATAACAATAATAAATATTATTAGTAGACTGGGCAGCCGGTGGTTAGGGAGTAGCCCTTGCGATTGGACGGCTGGTCTTCAGGTGTGGGATGGCCCTCAGTTAAAGGGATATTTGGCTGATGCTCTTATCCAGAGCAACTTATAATCGTTAGTTGCAGGGACCACCCCAATGAAGCAACTGAGGGTAAAATGTCTTGGTCAAGTGGTAGAAAGTGGGATTTTACACCTTAGGCTACTGCCACCAAACTGAAGGGTTGGATGTTCCTCATGTATGGGATGGATCACTGGTGTGTGATGGTCCTCAGGTGTGGGGGGGATTTCAAGTGTGGGGTGGTCTTCTTTTGTGGGATGGCCCTCACGTTTAGGATGGTCCTTACATGTGGGGTGGCTTTCAGGTGTGGGATGGTTCTCAGATGTGGGATGGTAATCAAATGTTGGATGGTCCTCAGGTTTGGGATGGTCCTCAAGTGTGGAATGGTACTCATTTTGGATGGTCCTCAAGTGTGGGACAGTCCTCAAATGTTGGATGGTCCTCAGGTTTGGGATGGTTTTCAGGTGTGGAATTGTCCTAGGTTGTGGGATGGTCCTCAGGTTTGGGATGGTCCACAGGTGTGGGATGGCCCACAGCTTTGGGATGGTTCTCAGGTATGGCTTGATTCTCACATGTGGCGTGTCTGTCAGATGGGGAATGGTCCCCAGTTGTGGGATGGTCCTCGGGTTTGGGAAGGTCCTCACGTGTTGTGTGGCTTTCAGATGTGGGATGGTCCTCAGGTGTGGGATGGACACAGGCTGTGTTTATAGTTCCGTGTTAGTGTGTATCGCGTCTCACCGGGAGATGTCCTTTGCCCCCGCTCCCTAACACTGCACGCGCCGAACACCTCCAGTCAGAGAGTGAAGCCTGGTGAGGAGGGGCGGAGGGGCTCGAGCGTCTAGAAGCGCGTGAGCGGGTCCGCGAGTCCAGAGGGGCTCATCTCCGACCGGGATGGAGGTGAGATAGCGCTCCGACCTTTTTCTAGGTTTTACCTCTCTTTCTAACGAGGAACCCTTAAAACAGTTTCGGACTCTCACACTCACACTGCTTTCCTTCAGCCTCGACCAAGGGAGGAAAGTTTCACTTTTACGCATTAATTTTACACGTTTATCAATGAAAGCTAAGATACGTTATGCAAACTACAGTTCAGTAATGGAGCGGCAAACTACAGCTACATCTCCTCGTCCGGGGGAAAGGCAGACAAGCTGTTTCACATTTAATGTTTACGGAACCATTCAGTTAGCCTACTGTAAAACATAAAGTAAGTAATTATTTACTTGTTTGTTTGTTTGTTTATCATTTGGATAAATGAAGGGTTTTCAATGTGAAGTCCATACACTCTATATAGACAATAATATCTATACACTCTATATAGACAAAAATATTGGGACACACATCTTTAAGGTTTTTTGGACAACGTCGTGCTTAAACCTTTGTAAACACAGTTTGGAGTAGAACCTTTTCTACTTCAGCATGACTGGGATGGAGATTTCGAGCCAGACCTTCTCTCACAACCTCAGTATGACCTCCTTAATGCTCAGCAGAATGAATGGGCACAAATTCCCACAGAATCTTGTGACGAGTGGAAGCTTTTATCGCTGCAACTCCATATTTAAGACTATGCAATTGAATGCAATGCCATTAAAGTCCCTGTTTTTGTAATAGTAATGTGTCCCAATACCTTTGTCCATATAGTGTATTCACAATAACCATTCAAAATAAAGTTAATCATTAAATCATGTCAATCTGTGAAATATGAACGTGATTGTTATTAAAGCCTCTGACTGCCCGTCATGTGTCATCATTATCTGCCCGTCATTATCTGTTGAATGGGGTGGACAAAGTGCAAGATGACTTACTACTGTAATTGTGTGTGTGTGTGAGTTTGTGTGTATGTGTATGTGTGTGTTTGTCTGTATTTGCTGTTCTATTTGAAACTGTAATGTCTTCTGAATTTGGCCTTATTGGTCTGAACTGGACGGTTTTTGGTGAAGACCTTTTCCTGCCCCTCCTCTTTTTCCCCTGATTTGAAGGAACTTTTGGTTGGAGGTGGGTGGAGACCATACTTCACCTTATAATGGCAGGAAGGGGATGTGCTTCACATCCTACTATTTATACTAATACTGCTGCTTTCATCTGCCCGGGCTTCATAGTGGCTTTGCACGGAAGTACAAGTCCTGATTGTGTGGGGTGAAGTGGATCATGCAGGGGTTTCCACCGCATGTAAATAAACCCCCTTGCTTGTACAGGCGAGTGCATGTTAGCCATGGGGGGATACCACATTCTCCATTTGATTTTAGGTACAAACTCACCTAAATGTAATAGAATACATTAAAAGTCTTGGATGGCTAAAGACTTGGACTTTAAACGAATAATTTGATATTTACATCTTTTATATTCCGAGTGCTCCAATAACTGAAAAACAAAGGTAAAGAAAAGGTGGTATTTCTACTCTATTTGTAGTATACTTAACATAAACAAGCTTGTATTCAAGGGATGTGTATA
>JBBMFX010170396.1:0-21622 GCA_037832545.1 Rhabdalestes septentrionalis | reverse complement strand
ATAGATAGATAGATAGATAGATAGATAGATAGATAGATAGATAGATAGATAGATAGATAGATAGATAGATAGATAGCTTTGCAGCGTATTACTGATTCCTTTATTTACTTTATTAGATAAGCACTTCATATACCATTTCTGGCATCAGCAGAGTTCATAAAGATTCCACTCATGTTGCCAGTCCTGTTCCAGTTATTTGTGTAAATATACTGCTGTGTACTGCAGTGATATCAAAAAGGGCAATCTTATTACCAGTTCTGTCTGTGTTCTTCTGCCTGAAGCAGAGTAAAATGGAAACAAACTCCTCTGCTGCTGGAGAGCAGGCGATGCTGTTGTGCTGCAGGGCCTGCTGGGGGCGCTCCTGAGCCGGAGTGAGGGTCTGATGGCGCAGTACAGTAGTTAAAGTATGTACAGCATCACCTATGGGCTTTTGAAATTTGTGTCAGGGAATGACAGGAGCTCTCCGCTCCAGTGGGCCCCATGTGGCAGCAGCTACGGCTGCAGAATCCCTGACCAGCCTCTGCCTCCACTGTGCTCAATAATTGACTGTCCTTGCCGAGCAGCCTCTGAAAGCCCTGATGCTGAATTACTAACAACAGTTTTTATCCAAGCATATCCAAATAGAACCAGCTAGAAGAACAACAGCTTACTGGACTTTTTAGAAAAGAACAAAAATCAGAGGATAATAGAAAGAAAGAACGAAAACAACGTACATGCAACAGTTATTTTGATGCGGGTGGGAAGTTCAAACCGAAATGCCATGTCTTAGAGCTGAAAGGGCGGTAGACAAAAAGACAAACAACTACTGAATTTCCAGCTAAATTACTTTTTGAAAAAAAATGAAAAATCCATGGGAAACACTGTGGTGAACGGCAAATGAACAATTGATTTATTCAGTAATCTGACTGGAGGTTAGCAAGTAAGGATTTTTACCAAAAAGTTTGGTTGTCAAATTTTGCTCTCATGGTATTTGTGGTTATTTTACACTGTTTGTGGTTTGTTCATTCATCCTTTCTCTGAGCAACAGGGTGCAATACAGCATCCAGCGTCACACAGTTTCAGCCGTTAACTGAAACTTTTAGTCAGAAAAGTGATAACTGTGTAGCTATTATTGTTGAATGGTTCTGTTCATTGTTCTGTTCTTTCACCTTCTTGGGATTCTGGCCAATTGACTACACCTGGAGAAGGTGGAAAACTGTGAAAACGTTATTTTTTCTCTCCCTATCATTCTCTCCATGGTTCTTCTGTCTAGGGGTACTATGTGAAATATAGTACAGCTAAATGAAAAGACGAAACTTGTTTAACTCACCAGGAGATAGTTCAGTCATGTGGTCAGATATTAACAATGAAATTATTACATTCTAGGTATGAACACCATGGTTTACTTAAAAACTTGCATCCTCTGCTCCTCACATTTCTCCTTGAATGTAACGAGTTCTTTGCAGAGAGTTGCTAACATGACAAGTATAACTTCATATTTCCTCTTATATAAAAATCCCTAAACTGAGATATATTGAGCCATTTTGAACAATCTGGGAATTTGTGGGTGGTCTCTGATGGGGTGTGGGATCAGATGATTGACTCAACTGATGTGCCAATCTCAGGTTGAGGCTCCAGATTTCAGTGGAGCACTTATAAGTTCGGACGACTTGTTTATTTCAAATTCAGTGACATTTATATTGAACCAGAGTGTTTCAAACATCTGTGCTTTGGTACATTACTATGAGGCATCGCATCACTATCAAATTCCATGATTTGCCATGCAAACATAAGTTTGCTGAGGTGTTTCAAGTTTGTCCAAGTAGAAATCCCGGAATGTCTTTGGATTGAGGCTGGGCAGAACTGACAATGTCACATGACATTGAAGTAATACTTATGTTTAAATATACTCTACATCTGCTACATCATCATTGTAACACATGTCATGTTTTCCAACACTTAGTAAGGGAACAGAAAGTATGTGACCTAAAATACATACAATAGAATCCAGGGGGCGTTTTTTCCAGCACCTGCTCATGAGTTTTGAATTGTGTGTGACATGCAGGAGGAGAGAGAGGGAGAACAGGGGAAGGGGAGAACAGTTTATATGTTTGTGTGTCGGGGCTTTCATGAGCATAGGAGAGGCACGTGTCTCCATCCTCTTCCACACATGCGTGTGTAATGCCCTACATATACACCCTCTAATGCACACACACCTACACACACACACACACACACAGCAGGCGCTTGCATGAACTCCCCAGAACCCTTGATGAATTCTCTGTCATCCACCCACTCTGTAGCCCTGAGAGAAACAGGAGAAGACGGAGACCCCGCTTCTCTTGCTGTGTTGAGATGTTTCATGTGAACGTAAAGCACGAATGCATGCGACACACTCAGCACGTGTGTTGCATACATTTCTTTTGTACAATACACACTTTGAACCTCTATTCTGAGATTTTCTTCTATCTCTTCTCACTCATCCACTGTTGTTGTCATTTGTTATTGTGTGAAAGGCAATTTTGGAAATATCAGGCCAAATATTTTATCATTATCAAATACGTTCTGAAAATGAGCTGCACATATATATTTTGAATATCTATGATAGTTTCCATGTGCATTCCATGTTTGCAAATACTAAAACTACAATAATCATTTTATCATTTCATCACATCGCTACTCAACGTCTAAACTTATTCTTTGTCCGCATCTTCCTCACATGCTCTCAGAGTTATTAGCGTGAGTCTTTATGTGTGATTTTAGTGCTAAACCCAAAAAACACTCGGTCTGAAAAGAACTTTTTTGACAACTAAAATAAAATGATTGTTTGGGTCTATGTCCCACCCCCAAAGCTACGATAGAGCCACATAACTTCACAGATTCTCACAACACATACTAAAAAATTTTGAGTTGTGCTTGCTGTAAACCTCTATGGACTGTTTACCCAGAATCTCTTCCTCTGTGACTTGATGCAGATATGTTTACATGCAGCTTCACAGACGGGCAAACAAACCTTTAGTGTACAATAGAATGCATACGGTCCATGGATCTCAGTGAGCGGAGCCTACTCAGGCTGACACTGCAGCTCTTGAATCCTGTCAGGATGTATTCTTAGATCCGTGACTGCCAATGACCAGAATTACCTTCCAATCTGTTTCCTCTCACAGTCAACTCCTTGCCATGTTTTCTGCTTTCTGAGATTTGGTTAGTTTTTCTTCCTTATGCCCGTAACCTTATTTTCTTCAAGGGTCTTGGGGAGGATGTCTTGGTTAATTCCTTCTAGTGGTTCTTCCTCATGGTATTTTTTCTGTGTTTTGGTTCTTCTCAGTCTTCTTATTTTATGCTTTCTTGATATTCTGACCCTCACTGACGCTCTTAATGCTAATGCATAAACACACCTGAACACATGAACACACCTTATCAATTACATAGTTTATATCAATAGTTATTTTTTAATCAATTGGTGGTCCTAGCCCTGCTGATTTATAGCTCTGCATCTTTATATCTAAATAGATGTAGTGAAACTTACTTGAATGTAACATGAAGATGCGAACTAGGGGTCAATGCCAAACGCCAATATACACAACATTAAAAGGGTGTTACGTAAGGCTGTGTCCCGTCCAAGGAGGTGCAGGCGCAGAATTCTTTTTAATAAACCAAATCAAAAACAAAACCAGAAACGAGGGCTGATACTCTTTTACAACCCACAAACTAAGGACAGGCACACAGCAAAGGACAACGTGAGGGTCAACAGACAACTCAAACATGACCTGAAGATGACTAAATACCCAAAGGTCCACCAGACCACCAGAAATATGGTGGAGGCAGGCAAACTGAGACATTGTGAGCTACACACAGTCCCTCTCTGCTCTTTGGGGTGGCCCTTCTCCAGCCAGGTCGACTCGTGTGTTTACCCAATGTCTGCACCCGAAGATCCTCTTAGCGTCCCCCCCAAAAAAATGTTTATGGAGGCACCTCAGTCTTACCAAATGTCATGCCTTCTGCACACCTAGGGTCCCGGGGCCACACCAGAGGCCGGGCCCACTGATTCATGAACAGGTGCTTTGCCAGCAAATCCCTGGTTCTCCTCCAGCCACTGCTGGGTCTCCCTCGAGGTATAGGTGGAAGCCGGGCTAAATACCAAAGCCCATACTTAACAACAACAAACAGAACATCACAGAACACAGGTCAGATGAAACTACTAGTAAACAAACCCAAAACTGGTGTGCTCAGTACATGTAAAAATACAAAAAACTCTGACAAAGAGGAAGTCATGTTTTCCCCATCTCTCTTTTTGTCCAACAGTTAATTTTAATTTCATTATGTGGCTTTCAGGCCTATTGCGGCATGCGCTGCGCTCGCCGTGGGACTTGCGCTTTCTCTCAAAAATCAGTGAGTTGTACTCAACGCGCCGCGCTTGCCGCGGGGCTCAGCACAACAAAGTGGGTGTTTTCTAAACTCTCCTGCTCTGTTGTTATCCCAGCCGGTGGTCACTAGCTCTGTTAGCATTAGCTCTGTTAGCACAAAGAAAAAAGTCTGTAAGGGCATGAGATTTTCAAGAGGCACTTAAAAACTCATGTAACGGGCAAGTCAATAAGACTATATTTTACATTCATAGTTACAGGAAGTTCATTCCTACTGTTTGTAATCTCATTTTGATATCGTCTTTTCTGGAAAAATCACTTCACAAGATGAATGCAACATAGATTGTCTGCTACATTACATTTGAATAATAACAGCAATAATAATAAATGTTGTTGCTGATGCACATTACATCTGAAGGAGCAGACTGAACACTAGCCCGCTTCGATGCTTTGATTCTATGGGCCATGCAAAAGTGCGTCACGGTCAAAGTTCAACAAATTTCAACTTTGACCACGGTGTGCGAACAAGCCCACAAAGAGGCGCCGCATTTGCGCTGTGCAAGCCATAGGAAATAATGGGTTTTGGAGCAAAGTGCATAGCATGCCGCTTTTGGATTGAAAGCCCCATTATTCCTGCAATAGCTTGAAGATGAGTAATTATAGTATTTGTATTGTTCTCTATGGCCAACCAGTTCGGTTTCTTTTTATTTTGATTGAGGTCTGGGTCTTTAGAGGATTGTTTGGGTCCCACAATCTGTCTCTGTGGCTCGATGCAGATATGCAGCATCACAAACAGACAAACAAGCCTCTATTGTGCAATAGAATGCATACAGTCCATGGATCTCAGTGAGTGGAGCCTACTCAGGCTGACACTGCATCTATCTTGAATGCTGTCGTGATGTACTCGTTTCCTCTCACAATTGGCCTTAGGTCAATACATTTTTAAAAACTGTAGTACAATTGTAACTGCTCTACTTAAATGAAATGAGAACTACCATGATGTGAGCACATATTATGAATATATCATATGGTCACACAGCATGATATGGTGCATTGTTGGGCTTTATTTGTCAGTCTGCCTGAAAGCCAGCCCTAAATCCATTGCTTGTTCTTTTATTTGAAAGTGATTGTTTGCTGAACAAAAGCATGAACAAAAATGCAGGCCTCCAGAAAATAATAACTGAATAATAAGCTTGGGGTTTATGGGTCTCGTTGGTTATACGGTTATACGGCTGCATTAGTTTGTGGGGAGAAAAGGAGAGGAGGGGAAATTGGAGAGGTGGTGGTGTCAGCCCCTGCTGAAAAATACATGAGCCAGACCAAGTATGAATGAGTCACTGTTTAATGCATCTGGCAGAGCTCTGATTACAGGCCTGTGTTTTCCCCGCTTAATTGCGGGGTGTGAGACGCACGCATGCATGTAATGAGCGGAACAGTGCGGCAGAACTTCTGTTCTGTATGCAGCCGCAGTGTTGCCTCTGCTGCCTGAGCACTCATTGATGGAGCCGTGCTGTTCTGTCGCAGAGTAGGGACCACCCCCACCTTCCCCCTTCATTCTGCTGGTTGGCTCCACCATTATCGCAAGATTCTGCTTATGAATGAGATTTTCAGACTGAATGGAGAAGCCGTGGCTGAAGGGCTCCGGCTCTAGCCCCCCTCCTTCCCTTCATCATGCCTACATTACATTCAGGTCACAGACACCCTGAGAAATGGGAGAAAGCCTGGGCATTCTCTCTCTGTCACTATCTCTCCCTCCGTTGTGCATGCACCCGGCCAATGGAACGCTCCCCTCCACCCCAGGAGAAAAGGGGTGCAGTGACACCGTAAACTGAATTCAAAAGAAGACCGTTTCCAAGGGCAACCGAGCCCAGGTGAGAAAGGGCTGGTTTGGAGTCTAACGGTGTGCTGCAGGCAAGCAAAGGAGAGATAAAGCTGAACACAAGCCTCTTTAGCTCTACTATAAAGATGGAGCTATAGTAGAATATTAGATAGTATACTATTATATAACTATTTGCCATGTAGCTGTTACACATGATCTAATACATCCATGCTATAAAGAGTGAGCTACAGAGTAACATTATTTAGAGAGATATGTAATCACATTTAATATAGCACTTATACATTCTTTAAGATAGATCTTTTAGAGATATAGTATATTACGTAGCATTGAATACATATGTGATTTAAGGGTGGGAGCTGTAAAGTATATACCATTACTGTATAGTATAAAAGCAACATCTGCACTTAATAACAGCAAACGTTTTAAATTATATATATCCTGCAAATGTGATTCTCTGTGACAGCGAGGTTTTGTTCTTTTTGTAGCTCACAGTGAGTCATACTGCATTGTTAATGAAGATCTGGATGCATTTTGAGGGTCTTTAGGGGTATTTTGGTTTTATTTTTCCAAAGCAAGTTTTTTAAAAAGGGTCTGCTTCCTCTCAGCAGTTCTACAACATGTTATTGGGGGTTTTTCCTATAGAGTCATGGTTCTGTCCTCTCATCTGGTAACATCAGAACTGGTGTCCCTCTTTGTGAGAATGCTCCTCCCTAATGTCAGAGACCTGCCTCACTGCAAAACAAATGTTCAGAAAATCGTTCAAGTAACACAAGAAAAGGTTGAAGGAGTTGACATTGTCTCGAAATTCCCCAGATCTCAGTCTTGCCATGCACCTGTGGGATGTTCCAGACAAACCAGTCCAATGTATAGAGGCCTTACCTCCAAAATTACAGGACTTAAAGGATCTGCTGCTGATGCCAGATACCACAACACCTTCAGAGGTCTTGCTTCAGGTCAGAGCTGTTTTGATGGCACAAAAGGGGACACAATAATAGACAGATGGTTTTAATGTTATGGCTGAATGGTGCATATCAGAGGCACACAGAGATGGATTTGTACTGTAGGTATTAGCGCAAATCCTCTCATGTTCTTTGCCTTTACTCCATACAGCCTGTACATTTTCACCCACTTAGAAATAGAAAAAAAAACCTTAATCTGTGCTGGAGCAACCCCCTCCAACAAGCTCTCACAGAAGATACACTCGGAGAGTTTTGCTAATGAAAGCCCTTCTCAGAGCCCCCCTCCCCCCACCCCTCCCTACGGCAGCAGATACTAGAATTCTCTGGGACTCTCTGAACAGAAGTTCTCTCTGGCAGAGGAGGTATGATTATTATCATCTGATGATTAATACATTCAGCATAAACTGAAAATCTGCTCCAAAGGAAGCGATCTGAAGAGGAAATCTGTGCGGGATTTGAGAAGAATTAGATCAGATCAGACATTACATCCCACAGACATGTAAGGTACCGTGATGTATTGATTGATTCTCTGTGAAGCATCAGTCTCTGAGATCACAGAGTAGGTCAGGAACATGGCACCAAGGCATGTATACCTTGCACAGCAGGTCCTAATAATCTGATAGCAACTATTTTCAATAGTCTTCATACTCTCAGTCAAAGGTCAGTTGTTGAAAGTTCAGTGGGTCAAATTAATGACATTAGACTTCACAATTATGTGAGGTAGGATGAATCGCTCAATCATATACGCAGCTGTGTGCACACATGTTGATTTTCGAAATGCCAATAAGTACGCATTTTCTACACAAAACACACGATTGCATAATTTAATCCAACTCTGGTTTAATTGCTGAATTTAATTTAAGTTAGGAAAAAGCTAATTAAAAAACCTTGCTCATTTAATAGTTAGTGCACATTTGATATTTTTGCTTTGTTTTGCTTCATTCTGTTTTTCTAATATGTTAAACCTCATGGAACACCCAAGGATAGAAACACATGGACTTGCAAGATATCTCAAAGCAAATGGATGTGTGCTAAGGGAAGAACCCTCTGGCTTCTGATATAAGTATTTTGTGTTAAATATTATGCTGTTATTAATATGTTCCAGAGTGAATTTTATGGTTGCATTAACTTTTGTGGTAATTTTTGTTGTTATTGTGGCTCACACCAGTAAAATATAACTTTTATGAATGAATGCACCATAGGTTACAATAGGTTAAACCTCATGGAACACCCAAGGATAGAAACACATGGACTTGCAAGATGCCTCAAAGCAAATGGATGTGTGCTAAGGGAAGAACCCACTGGCTTCTGATATAAGTGTGAGTTGAGTCAATAGGATTACTGTTTATTTCTATGCAGAGAAATTACTGCATAATGCATTTGAATGAATCTCCAGCAGAACAGTGTGTGGATGGTCGTCTCAGCTATGAAAGAGTTAACTTTGTCCTGCCTTGGTAAAAAAGTGAATCTCCCTGTACATTGGGAGTGTGTATGTGTGTGTGAGTGTGTGTGTATGTGTGTGTTGGGGATTATCTTCCGTAGTGCTTTCCTCTCTCCCCTACAGTCCTCTCCTGCTCTCCTCCTCTGGTGTGTGTGATTAAAGTCTGTCAGTGTCCATCAGGAACACAAAGCCCTTTAAAACCCAATCAGAGGTCTGCGACACACACACACACACACACACGCAAGCTCAGGCTGAACAGATGGTGCAGGACTACATGAGTTTTGATCCTGTACAGTTATGATTAGGTTCTTCCCTCTCAGAGAGAGCGTTCTAGAAACTGCTTGATAATCATACAGCTGTGGGGCAATGGGGAGACGTTTACATCATGCACAGAGGGACTCATGAGGCCTGCACCCTTTGTCCCTTATCATTACACTACATTTTATAGAAGGAAATTTTATTCCCTCTCGGTTTTCTTGATTCTATCTTAAAGCATGTGTGGCAATATATGTATGCATGCATATCTGTGAGAAAGGAAATGTGCCTGTATGCACAGCAGAATGAGGCAAACTGGACATTCCAGGGAAATTATATATGACATATTTTGGGAGACCCTGATGGATTGGAGCAGATGTGAGGGGGTGGACCATGCTAATATGTGGGATGTCCTGTGAAGAAAATGTATAAATTGAACATGCAAAGTTTGCTTGGGGCCTTTTCTGCAGAAAACCAGCCCAGGCAAACATTGAAGCTTTTCAATACATGCCTGATATTTCTGAAATCAGATGCCTCCTCTCTCCTTCAAATGAACTGCACAAAGACTCAGCCCCGACAATTTTAAGATTTTAAGAGGAGATAAGATAAGATAAATCTTTCTTAGTCCCACATGTGGGAAATTTGTAATGTCAGGGCAGAAATTGGACACAAACAAAGAGCATCAAAAAATCTAAACAATGTGATAGAATCAAGTAGAATAAAAATACAAATGTGCACTATACAATCTAGGAATATAAAAATAGGATAAAAATAATACTATGTGCATGGGTATTGTAAAATGTAGACTGTGATAAATAAATATATATGCATTTTTTTTCTATGAACACATATTTCCATTTTATTTTTGCCATACAACCCAATTACCTTGTTGCGAGGTTGGACTACTTTCTCACCAGATGAAGTTTCTATGATAAAAATAATCACTTTACTCTTCTCTTTTTTACACAAGACAGTAGGTAAAAAGCAAAAGAACACCTGAGGTAGTGAGTTATTACACCTGTGACTAAATAAGAGCCGTGATGCTCTTTGTGACAAAAGACAATTAGAATACAAGTCTCTTGTGTTCTACTGTGCATGAAAGCAGTTGAGAATTTTTTTGGCCTAATCTGAACCTATTGTTAGGTTAAGAATCAACAAGGAATTTTTCTAAAATGTATAAAAAGTAAGGAACATCTTCGCTGACACTTTTGTGTCTGTTACAGCATCTGGATGTGTCTGGGTGTGGATGGACGCGCTCGGCTGCAGTGTCTGTGCAGGCGGTGGAGTCTGGCAGGTCTCTCCGAGGCCGTGTCCTGCCCTTCCTGCACTGATTAAAATGTCCCCTTCGCTGTGCCCTGTGATGTAACTCACAACTGGACTGACCCACACATGCACGCACACACACATACACACACACTCTCTATCTCTCGCTACCTCCTCTCCGTCTTACAGTAATAAGAACGCCAAGTGCCCCAGAGCATTTCTGGGAAAATTTCAGTACTTCATAATCTGCTACTCTCTCTCCCTCTCTCTCAATCTCTCTCCCTCTCTCTCGCTTTCTCTCTCTCTCTTCCTATGCAGACCAGAAGTCTAGACACGCTTTCTGTTCTAAAAGGGAAAAAAACAGCTTCTTCAGCTCAGACATATCATTTGGCAAAAAAAAAACTATTTTACAAGTTTTTGTCTTTTAGCGGTGTGTTTTCAGAATATTTGTTGACACTTGCTCTTCCAACATTTCGGCTGAAATCTGTATTATTGATATGGAGTTTGTCCCCTTTTGCTGTGAGGATTTGATTGCATTCAGCCACAAGAGCATTGGTTAGGTCAGGTACTAATGTTAGATCATGACTTCTGGTTTACAAACACCACTCCAGCACCAAACAGAGAGGTTGAATTGAGCTTTCCCCCGTAAACTACCTCGAGAGAGGGAGAGGGATCCAGACACCAAAAGCTCCATTCTGGGGGTTCTTTTATTTAAACCAAAACAAGAACACAAACCAAACCTGGCATGCGGGCCGTCAGGAACATCAAAAACAAGACGGGATACAAAAGGGAGTAATGCGGGAGTGATGCGGGAGTGAGGCGGGAGTGAGGCGGGGGTGAGGCGATGGACAGTTAAGGTTTCACACAAAAGACCACACTTAAATACAAGTACTAACAGGACATAAACAAGGAACAGGTGAAACCAATACATGGCACGTGACATAAAACCAACCGAACGTGGTGTCAACATATAAGTCCCTTCAACAGAAAACAGGAACCCAAAAAACAGTGCACAAACCCAAAAACGGTGGCTAAAAACAGCCACCGTCACATGAAGAAACTGCAGACATCTAGTGGTTGAAAGATGACCTGAGAGGGAGTCTGCTGGTCTAGGATCAAGCCTTCTTTCTCAGTAGTGTAAATAACGCCAGACAGATGTTCTCTGTTTAGACTTCAATATGAGACTGGACATGCATATATTATGCTGTTATTAAGATGTTCCAGAGTGAATTTTATGGTTGCATTAACTTTTGTGGTCATTTTTGTTGTGGCTCACACCAGTAAAATATAACTTTTATGAATGAATGCACCATAGGTTACATTTCCTGAATTCACCCAAAATATACAATAACAAATGTAGGTACAACGACTGGTATACACAGTTTGACTGTAGATACCAAAGAGAAACAGTGAATTTTAGATTCACACCCCTCCACAACAATGTGAATATCTGGTAGCAGCCATATGGGATTCTAGCAGTATGTTTTTAATGTTGCACTAACAAACAAATGCTTTTGGCTATTCTTAATTAAACAAGGACGTCTGAATTTGTATTCACCTGTATTCATGTTGTCACTCCTTCAGTCCTGGCATAGAACTTATCTTACCTCCCAACCATTTCAAAACCAAATGGGATAGATTGATTCTTCTTTAAGAATCGGAGGTTGAGATTCATCTGAGCAAAAGAAGGACTGACCAATTCGACTGACCAACTCACCATATCTACCTATAGAACAATTTCTGACCTTTCAGGAACTGAAATTGAATTTCAGAGTAGGGCTACAGGGTCTGAGTTTGAAAATGATTTTTAAAAAAAGCAGAAATGTATTTTTTTGTTCTCACAAATCATTAGGCTTTGTGTGAAATGCCTAGAAGGCCTTGTGTGTCCCTCTGATATGTGTGTGCCTGTGTGAATATTATTTGCAGTTGTATTTTGAATGTGTATGTGTGAGTGTATGAAAGGCTTGTAGAGTTGCATTCTAAATAGGATGAGCATTGAATAGTGTATATGGTTACATCATGCATGTCACACACGCACACACAGACACAAACATTAAGCTAGTGTTCTCTCATTTTACTTGTCTACACGATGCTGTAAAGTAGACAGACAGTGAGTATATGTGTGCATGCATTTGTGTTTGTGTGTGTGTGTTTGTGTGTGTGTGTGTGTGTGTGTGTGTGTGTGTCCAGAGTGTACAGTGAAAGGGTCCTAGAATGGCCTCTGACTAGAAGTCGCAGATCACAGAGAAAAAAGCCTCTGCTTATCTAAGCCCTTTAATCCTGTTTCCCTCCACCATTTCTTACACTGGGCAAACACACACACACATAATGTTAAATCTAGTGTTGCTGAAATCTACATTTGCATTAATATTTCTGGCATTTGGCAGATGCTTTTATTCAGACAGACTTACAGTTTAATCAGTTACAGAGATGAACGTTCTTCCTGTCGGACCATTTTCGTCTTGTTTTTCTGCCTTTCTGTTTTTTTTATTGTTTTATTTCTTACTTTGCTTTTTGCTTATCATTTCTTCCATCCTTCAATTCTTTCCTTCTTCCTTTTATGATTCTCTCTCTCTCTCTTTCGCTCTCTCTCTCTCTCTGATGCTTTTTCTGTGTTGTCCAAAACATAACTCACCTTTAACCTGTGGACTCAGGCCTCAAAACTGCAGATAGCACAAGGCCTGCGAATGAAACCTCTTCTTTTAGAACTCTGCTCCAGACCACACTGCCCATTGATCTGTTATTAGTGTTCCACTCTGTTAATGTATTTGGGCTGTTGTTGTGGCGACAGGGGGCGGCTCTTATGCTAGGGTGATCTGAGGGCACTCCCAGTCTGACCTTCAGACCACAGATTTTATAGCTGTCTTAAAATGATAGTGATTTGGTAGAGCAGGAGGATTAGTTTAAAGCTCATGCTGTGAAAGTATCCCCCTTTCTCTGATCTGGATAGTGGAGAGAAAAGATGGCAGTCCATCATTAATATGACTCATGATAAGTCACACACACACACACACACACACACACACACACACACACACACACACACACACACACACACACATATATATATATATATATACACACACACACAAACACATATACATATATAATGTGTACTGGATTCAATCATTGGAATCAACCAATCATGTTTAGATTCCTTACTGGTGTGACCAATTTTATCAGCATAATCATCACTACAGACATTCCACAAGTCTGTAGTGACTGTAAATAAGAACTGTCATTCTTATTTCACTTATATATACAGTATATATACAAATGCAAGCAGTTAAATGTCTTATTGTTCAATTTGCAGAAAGTTCTTTAGAACGATGTTGCATAAGTTCCCATAAGTGTGCGGCACATATCCTAAAGCAGCTCCATGGGGTTTAAATTCTGGCCCCTCCATGTTTTTCAGCTCACCATCTTGTTCTTTTTTCTAAGGTAGTTCTGGCAGAGCTTGGACTTTTTTTTGGATGTTTTGGTTCACTTGCTATAGGACATACCCGACCAACTGGCAAATACCAGAGGGTCCTGCATGAAGCTACAGAATTATTTCCCACTTCTGGGTAACCTGACCTCTCGCAGTTCAGCATTGTCCTTTGTAGCATTTTATGCTGTTCATTGGACTTGAACTGTTTGACTTGATGTTTAGATTCCTCACTGGCATGACCAGTTTTTCAGCATAGTCATCACTACAGACATTCCACAAGTCTGTAGTGACTGCAAAAAAAAAAAAGAAAGAAAACAAAGACAGCTCTATGCTATAGGCTTTTTTTTCCTGAAATAGTTACTGTAAAAGTGCGGCATACAAGGTCAAACATGTGCTAAAGTCTGTTCGAGGCCTCAGATAAAATGCATAGAAGGTCTTTTACTAGTTTCAGAATTAAACTCAAATGGCACAATGAGCTTAAATTGAAGAATAGAAAATTAAATTCATCCATACATCCATATTAAAGCTGTATGATTGGCATTTAACAAAAAAAAAGTAAAAAAAAAAAAGACCTTTATTATTTCAAATTCTGAAAAGTTGGTGGTAATCAGCAGCACTAATGGAAGTGTGAGCTTGTTTGTATTCATGGCTGTTCGTTTGTATGTGTGTATGTGGGGGAGAGAGAAAGAGAGGACGATAGAGAGAGAGAAAAGAGAGCGGTGCGTATGTGTGTGCATGTGTGTGAGCTGTCATGCATTAATAATGAATGCATTTGTGTGTGATAGATCAATTTGGAAGCCTCATCATCACTAATTAGTAGGCCTTTGGGGAGAGTTTAATTGGTGGCTGTTAGTCTAACACTGGCTGTAGGCAATGCTCACTATGTTTCACACACTGATCTGTCCTCTGTGAAGGTGTGTATCTGTGTGTGTGTTTATCCTGTACAAAGTCATCCATGGGTCACGTTCAGGAAGATTTGAGAAGACTGGTAACCTCTCCAGGATTTTTCTCTGCCATTTATCCTATGAATGCAGGTTTAGTGCTCCTGTGAACCTGGATAGGATATATAGCTCACATAAAGAATGGATGGATGGACCCAACATTATATTTAAATGCCTTTAGCCAAAGAGAAGGAGACAGAAATAAGAGAGAGATGAGGAGGGAGTTAGAGTAAGAAAGAGGAAGGCGGTAAGTAGGAGAGAGAGAGAGAAAGAGCAAAAATTGTGTGAAAAAAGAAGGAATTAGGGAGAGAGGGAGAGAGGGAAGGGAAGAGAGAGTCAGAGAGAAAGACTGGGGAATAGAGAGAGAATGAGGGAGAGAGGGAGAACGAAAGAGAGAGTGCTAGAGAGAGATAGAGAGATATGTGAAAACAGTGGCAGCAGCAGCGAGTATAGGCAGTTGCCATGGCGACTGCTTGGTGCTCCTTAGCCGCGCAAAACTTTTGGCCGAGATTGGAGGTGTCTGCTTGTGTTAGTGTTTGGCTGTGTAGGAGAGAGGCAGACAGATGCATCTGCTTCTGTTATACAGTGATTATCCATCAGTTTTTCACGGCATGAAGGAATGTTTACGCTTCAGGAACATGATGGGAGTTATTGCATTTGCGTCAGCGCGACACATGACTGACACACACCTCTGTGTGTATGTGAAAGAGACAGCTCAGTGAAAAAAAATACAGTTTCTCTCTTTAACCCAAATGTATCGGAGCAACCAAGACATGTTTTGGGTCTTGCTTGCTAAATTTAGCTTTTGTATTGTTCATCTGAAACTATAGGCTGTCATAAACAACTCTGATTACTGGCTTCATTGTTGTTGTTTTTCATTTATGCAAGGACAAAGAGTTCTTGTTCCTAGATAGAGGTTTTAGGAGGATTTCCAGTTTTCCATGTATTTGTGTTTAGTTCTACACCCTAGCTATGATTGCTCCATCATTGCACAGATCAACACTATTGAAGGAGTACAATAACAGTCAACTGGTCCTGAGCGGTGACAGAACAAAGCCAATGGAGCTGCTGTGGACTCCCAACCATGGATGACTGCGGCATCATTGGAGAGTCAACCTTGTAGGCTGAATGTTCACCTTATCTCTCAACTTCAAGGCCAAGAATAGACATGCACCTCCTCACTCATCAACACTGATCAAGCAGCATCACTTCAACCATGTCTCACCTAGAACCTCCATTTCTTAAAAGACAAGTAAAACATGCATCACTTTTCAGTTTTAGCCCCCCAGTGGTGGAACGAACTGCCTCTGGGTCTTTAAGACCCCCCTCTTCAAGGTGCACCTCGGTGACTAACCAGTCCTCTTATTCATCATTTTCTTTATATTTCCTTATATTCTTTATATTCTTAAATATATGAGAGGGTCTGCATGTAGGTGCATGTATCTTAGCTAGAAGTGACTTAAAGGGAATGCATTTTGCTAATCTCACTTATATAAAAACAAGTTATAACAGGTCAATGGCCTACATGTTCATTATGTTTTTGCACCAAGTCACTCTCAAATAAAGAGATCTCACCAGCTCTATTCTTGACAGATTCAGTCCCATTCAAAATGAGCCATGTCCCATCCACCCCACGCTTACGAAACAAAACAAAACAAACAAGCTAGTTCATTGTTAACTGCAATAGAAACACAAAAGTTTATACTTACAACTCCCTCATCTGCTGACTTTTCATGGAAAGTAGGTACAGATGCCCCCACAACGCTGAAGTTTGCTCCTTATTCACAGCTCTATAGTCAAATTTATAGCAGTATTAAAGGTGGAACTAAACCGATAGTTGCTGGGGCATGGCCATCGGAAATGAAATGGAAACATGCAGTTTACATTTTCTGGGAGAAAATTTTCTGGGATTTGTGCTGTCTTTTGCAGCCAACAACACAACATTTCATGTGTGACTTGCCTTAGCCTGTAGCCATAGTGCTTGGTCTGTTATGCGAGTTTATAAAACCAGCAGACAAAAATGGATCTTCAACTAATCTAGTGGGTGTGGTGAGGGGTGGTTCTATGCAAATTGGCCCAATGGGACATCATGCTTGGCCTTCGGTCCAAACGGCACATTTTGAAGGGTCCTAAAACTGTGAACAATATAGCTCGTGAAATCTCATTATGCGAGAATGATTTTGGCCAAAGAATTTCAAGAACATATTTTGTAGCCCATAGAACACTTATAACTAAATTGACTTTTGCAGAATATGCCCCCTTTAAAAGCAGGTGTTGATCTTAGTGTAGCTTTACGTAGACAACTTAAGCACTGATGTACATCGTCTGCTAAATGCCATAACTGTACATGTAAACATATACAAAACATGAAAACTCAGAAGTTTGAATGGGACTGCTGACACCATTCAGTAAAGCTTGCCTAACTTTGCGACAGTTGGTACAAATGAAAGCCTTTGTAGGCAGAGTATAGATCAACGCCTACTACCCACTGCTCATGTACTGATTGTGTTCACAAAACAATTTTTTATGCTGTATTACTAGCCACATGGGAAGTGAGACATTTCTAACCTCCAAGTGAAGAAGGAACATTTGAACAAGCTGGTATTTTCCACTTGTCCAGCTTATAGTAGGCTTCCCTTTTTCCAACTTTAACTAACTCAGTATAGGATTCTGAGGTGGAAAATCCCAGTTGCTGAGAATGCAGCAAAAGCTCCAGACCTGGGCCATTAATGGCTATATATAAATAAAAGACGTTGTTTGTGGCCACCCTCAGACAAGAAATCCAGAATTTTGAAGAGATATATCATGTCTGTCTTTGGTGCAAAGAGATTCAGTTTGAATTGAATTGTGAAAAAAACAAAAGTATCACATAGTTTCTTCAATATCACCCAATTCCTTTTGGTTTACGTGCTATCTTGGCTGTGATGTCCTGCACAATTTTGCCATCATGAGACATGTTTTCTTTCCTATTTAAACTCTCCTGCAGTGTGAGCTGACTTGTCTATGCACTCCTCCAATCACACAACGCAGACAATGATCCCAAATTCCCTTCAATAATCACCCACAGGTGTACTTGTGATCAGAGACGCGGGGAGCTGCTGAGCTGACGATAAATTTCACTTCGACTTTGACTTCGACTTAGAATTATGTCTTGGCCTCCAAGTTCAAAATGAGCATTCAGAAAATGAGACAGAACTGTTTGCATGATTAAAAATGTGCTCAGATATGTAAGTTAATTAGTGACAAAAGTATTTGAATAAAAAAAACGAATTGTTGAAATTGAATATAAATATTGAACAATATCTTGTTGTGTTCACCACAAGTATAATTTCAGTCCATGAGGATTGACTCTGTACTCTACTTACTCCCTCATAGTCCCGGATGTCAGACTGCATTTCCAACTGGATTTGTCCCAGTGAAAACACCCACTTGAATTGGAAAGCCAAAATGAAGGCACTAAAATGCTGATGTTACAATTGAAATGAATCAAGCATGTTTCTTTTTAAATTGCAATTGCTTTTATTTATTCAAATATTTAGTCAACAAATTACAGTTATTTCTGGTTCGCTGGAAAGGATTGCATGAAAGGATTTTGTTCCTGTTTGAGTATTAGGTGTTGTTGGACAAAGCAAATCAGCTTGAATTGGGCCAGGGAGAACATAAGAACATGCTTCTTTGAGTTCTTCCATCTCTAAGAAAACTCTTTTTCCTGCACAATATACAGCATTTCAACCAATGAGTGAATTCCCACAAGATTAATATAATCTGGGATTCATTATATTTTATTGATTGTTAAAGGTGCCAGAATCAGTTCTAATGCTGAGTAAAAATGATTCCCTTCCATTGGACAAACTAATTCCAACCAAATAAGTGATTTCTCCTAATTTCATGGTGGGTTTAGGTCTAAGGAGTTTTTCAGCACTTGGAGCCTGTGACTGACTGAGATGCATGTCAATCTTTAACTTGCAGGTTAGCTGGTATGTTGGCTATAAACCGCTATTGTTTGTTTACTACATTTGCCTCATATCATTTGCACGATTTTCATTATTTTATTTGTTGTTGTTTGTGTGGTAGAAGGAGCTCCAATTTGTGGAGTCAGTGTTTATCCTTGAGCCTAAAACCATGTATGGATGTGCTCTGCTTACTAGGTGGAATAAATAAGGCCTAATGAGATTATATAACCCTCTGCTCTTCTAAAACAAATTCTGAGCCTACAAACAGAGACGACAATATGCGCACACTTTCTGCCTTCGCCCCTCACACACCATAATCCATGCCAGCCGTGCTCTGTCTGGGTTACGCTATGACGGCTCCGAGTGCCTTCCTTTCACTCTAAAGCTAATTGGAGACTTGCCCACAAACACCCAAACAATAAACAGCGCTCCAAATCGCCCCCAGCACCTCCTCCTCTGTGCCTCCACGCCTCTATTCAGGCCTTCATTATCCCTCCGTCCTCCTCCGTCCCTCCAGTTTGGCACAACTCGAAAATCAAAGCCACCCACACACCTTCACAACATCAATGCTCTTCCTTCTGTTTCCCAGCCACACACTATGTGGAGCTGTCAGCATGTCTATAGCCCTCACACTGGCTCTCACACCCCGCTAACAGCACATCAGCATCACATACATGCTTCTCCCAGTGTGTGTATGAGTGTGTGTGTGCATGTGTGTTTGTGTGTGTGTGTGTGTGTATGTGTCAGTCAAAAGTTTGGAAATGCCTCACCCCCTTTAAAAATGTTACTATTAATGACAGAAATGTCAGAAGCTTCTTGTAGCATAAAACACATATTTGCTGTATTTGGCACAAGCTCCTGAGAGTGTCTGACCAGTGTGATTTTCTTTTCTTTTCGCAGAGAAAAACAGCACAGCTTTTTGTTTAAGGTGGGTTATTGTGATCCCACAGAGAAAAATGTAATATCCACAAACCAAATGCATCCTAGATGATGGGAAAGGTGAATATTCTGAGGTCCTGGTGACATTTGGTTTGTGCCATTTTTATATCAGCAAAAAAAAAAAAAGAGTCGAAAGCAAACAAGCAAATAATAAAAAACAACAACCAGCATAACAAACAAAAACGTTCATAGTCAGTGAACAGTTGTGAAGAGTTTTATTCATTATTTTGTCATTTTGATGCAGAGTAAACAACAGCTGTTATTTTCAAACTGTGTTAAAAAACCCCAATGAGAATTGGGATACAAGCTTTTGATTTGAAAGTGACAATGTGTCAATGAAGCCTCAAAAGTACTTATATTCTAATTGTGCACTATAAATGAGTTTTAAATGTGCACGTCAGTCACTAGTGATAAGGTTCATAATTCTACCTTGTCAAACCTATATGCTACAACTGAACATGCTACAATCTTGTTTCCTACTTAGTCATAAAACTGAAAGTGTTTTTATGCCCAAAAAGTACATTTTTTCTAAGCGTAGACATGTTGGTAATGAGGTTGAGTGTGTGTGTGTGTGTGTGTGTTTGTGTGTGTGTGTTTGTGTGAGTGTTCATGCTTGGATGAGCTTTGCTGGCTGCATCCCACAACAGAATTTAAGCATGTTTGTGTTGTTTTGGATTTTGTGTGTAGGCAGAGAGGAAGGAGTTTCTTATTATGGACAATTGTCATATTTTCATGCAAATCGATTCTCACACAGACCCACAGACACACAGTTTTTATAGCTTATCAGTATGAGGGGGTCGTAATTACCAATGTATAATAATGTCCCATATATTATATGCATAAGAACTGACCTATACATAATAATAATATCTCCTATATTCAGTTATATTTTGTTGCCTGATTTTATATGTATAGATATAAGTTGTTGAATGGTGCTGACATTAAATGTGAAGTAAAAATAAAGTGGCCCTTTATAGTCATGTGAGGACACACCACAGCACACAGCGTGAACAATGTGAAATTCTTTCTATGATTTAACATTGGTTCTCTTGGGGATGTTATGCCTCACAGTGCTTTACCTACCACTTTTATGCTGATGACACGTAACCTATTCTCTCTTTCCCTTCCAGTGACAACCAGCTCTCAACCTGAATCTGAGACTGCCTGGTCTCGATCTCCTCTTGGATGGCGGCCCACCACCTCAAGCTGAAGCCCAGCAAGGCTGAGCTCCTCTTCATCAAAGGGAGTCCTTCAACAAGCCACATCCTCACTCTTTTGTTTTTTGGGAACTCTGTAATTGTTCCCTCAAAGAAGGTAAGTAATCTTGGTATTAATTATAGGAAAATCTGTCTGAGGAGAAGAATCTACTGTTTCTCACCACTGAAGTCATGCACTTACATTTGTCCAGTCTCTGTTCATCTCCAAACTGGACCACTGCAACTCCCTACTGGCTGGACTTCCACTGAAGGTAACGAGAGATTCAGAATGCAGCTTTGAAGTTAGTCTCCAATGTTCCCAACTTCTCACACACCACACCTCTACTACAGAACCTTCACTGGCTGTCTGTGGCCGCTCACGGTAAGTTACACACACACACACATTCACAAAGAGGCCATGGTAGCCTGGTGTTGCTCTTTAATCGATGGACCTGCTTTGTAGAGGATTGATCAGAGCAGGTGTGTGGGGCAGGCGGCGCTATATTAACACACTCTCACATGCTTCATGCTATTGGCTTGAGCGAACGTAGAGGTCACTCCTTGATAAATGGCTTTGGCTGCAGTCTAATTGAAATCAACACAAAGTCCATGAGCTCTTAAAGGAAAATGCCAGTTTCACCTCTATCTGCTGCAGTTGCCCATTGCCTTCTATCATAAGCATGTTGAGGAAATGGGTTTCTGTTCATTACTTGGTATCATGTGGAAATTATCTTCTGTGGAGAGTGACAGATGTAGCTGATAGAGATTTAAATGAAAAACAATGGAGTGTTGCTTTCAAGGATACAATGGACCCAGTCCTGTGACAATGCACACATAGCTTCTTCTCCACTTATGAGTGTGTGAGTGTGTGTGTGTGTGTGTGTGTGTGTGTGTGTGTGTGTGTGTGTGTGTGCACGCTTTAGCCTCTTTCCTTTTTAATTGGACTCTTTCTGTGAACGCATGAGTTCACATGCTGCTGAGAAACTTAAGGAAGGAGAGAGTTTTTATTGGCTACAAGGCAAAGGAGAGAGAGAGAGAGAGAGAGAGAGAGAGAGAGAGGGA